>CAUYTI010004224.1:0-31932 GCA_963575145.1 Galago senegalensis | reverse complement strand
CCCAGCTACTTGGGAGGCGGAGGCAAGAGACTCGCTTGAGCCCAGGAGTTGGAGGTTGCTGTGAGCTGTAATGCCACGGCACTCTACCCAGGGGGACAGCTTGAGGCTCTGTCTCAAAAAAAAAAAAAAAAAAAAAAGAAGCAGGACCAAGGCTGAGCTATACCTATAATCCCAGCACTTTGAGAGGCTAAGGTAAGAGGATTGCTGTAGGCCAGGAGTTTGAGACCAGCCTACACAACACAGCAAGACCCCATCTCTACAAAAAAATAAAAAATAATCTAGGTGTGGTGGCAGGCAACTGTAATTCCAGCTACTCAGGGGGCTGAGTCAGGGTGTGAACGTGAACCCAGGAGTCTGAGGTTTCAGTGAGCTATGATGACACCACTGCATGCTAACCTGGACAACAGAGTGAGATCCTGTCTCAAAAAATAAAAAAAAAAAACAAAAAAACAGGCTCTGCACCTGTGGCCCAGTGGTTAGGGCACCGGCCATATACACTGAGGGTGGCAGGTTTGAGCCTGGCGAGGCTACTGACCAACGATGACAAATGCAACCAAAAAATAGCTGGGCATTGTGGCGGGCGCCTATAGTCCCAGCTACTTGGGAGGCTGAGGCAAGAGACTTGCTTGAGCCCAGGAGTTTGAGGTTGCTGTGAGCTGTGAAGCCACAGCACTCTATTGAGGGTGACATAGTGAGACTCTGTCTCAGAAAAAAAAAAAAAAAAAAAAGATAAGAAACCAGACGCAAAGAGAAGGTGGTGATGGGGGGGAGAGAGGGGCGTGGAGGAACTTTCTGGGAGAATGGGAAGTCCACAGTGTTCAGTGGTGGGGATATGGGTGTACACAGTTGTCAAAACACTGAACACTGAGGATATGTGCATTTTAATATATGTAAATGAGGCTTTCATTTTTAAAAATAGGAAAGGAAGAAAAGAAGCCAGAGCCCTTAGGGCCATGCAGGGAGACTGTGGCCTGGGTTCCGAGCCAGAGCTGCCCCAGGCTCTCAGGAGCTTGTACGTCTTGTCAGAAAGTAGCAGTTTCCAGGCCAGGAAACCGAGGGCCCCACTTTGTCATTTTCACAGGCACATCATCAAACAAGGAGAGAGAGAAGGTGTGGGGGGAAGAGCATGGGGGGCTGCATGGAGGTTCACCAGGTACAGCTCAGGAGAAGGGCTTATTTAGTCTTTGAACATTTATTGGGCACCTACTATATGCCAGATAGTGTGCTAGGCACTTGGAAATATAGCAGTGACCAAAAGGCCTGGTCCCTCCCTCATGGAGCTCACCAGCCTCTTGGGGCCCTGAGTTCTGAACAATGAGAAGGTATTAGCCAGGCCCAGGGTAGCATGAGAGCATCCTGCCAGAAGGTCACTACACAGAGAGGCTAACATAGGAGCCAGCAACCCCAGGGCCTACAAGAGCAAGGCCAGCAATAGTGAATGTGGAGGGGTACATGAGTCACTGGGGAGGGGGCTGCAGGTGCAGGGGGTCATGACCCACATGCTGGGTAGGAGGGCAGCTGGTCATCTACCTGTGGAGGTACAGGCCTAGTGGCTGCCCCACCTTCCCACTCCCCAAGAAATCCTAGAAATGTAAAATTTTTACTTAATTTTGGGCGGCGCCTGTGGCTCAGTGAGTAGGTCACTAGCTCCATATACCAAGGGTGGCAGGTTCAAACCCGGCCCTGGCCAAACTGCAACAAAAAATATAGCTGGGCGTTGTGGTGGGCACCTATAGTCCCAGCTACTCAGGAGGCTGAGGCAAGAGAATCGCCTGCCGGCTGGTAGGATATGGCAAGCTATACAATGTCATTGTTATGATGACGCTATATTATTTGAGTTTCTGTCTTGCTAGCCGCTGCTCCACACCGGCCTTGCTGGCTTCATTAAGTAAGCAGTCTTGTGTGGGAGGCCCACTTAACAAGGAATCACAGGAGCAGAGAGGTGCCAGCAGGAAGCCAGGGCCCAGCTGGCCCATCCACCAGATGTAAGGAAATGATTTCCACCACCTGAATGAACTTGAAAATGGATCCTTCCCAGTCAGGCCTCCAGATGAGAACACAGCCCAGAATATTGATTGCAGCCTGGAGAGACCATAAGGAGAGGACTCAGCTAAGCTGTGCCTAGACTCCTGACCCACGGGAATTCTTGTACTATTAAGCTGCTAAATTTGTGTCCCTTTATTATGTAGCATAAAAACCAGTCTAGGCCAGTCGCGGTGACGCCTGCCTGTAATCCCAGGACTCTGGGAAGTCAAGGCAGGTTGTAGCCCCAGCTACTTGGGAGGCAGAGGCAGGAGGATGGCTTGAGCCCAGGAGTTTGAGGTTGCTGTGAGCTAGGCTGAGGGCATGTCACTCTATCCAGGGTAATGGAGTGAGACTCCGTCTCAAAACAAAACAATCCATAAATTCAAAACTGAACCTCTACTGATACATCATATACAAAAATTGTTAAAGCTAAAATAGAGCATGTTTAAATGTAAAACTCCACAACTTACAGGAAAAAAAGACAACACTGCACACAGGTATGTATATTTGGAAGATGATGGGTGAGATCACAGCTGTGGGGGATGATGGGGGAGAGCCCAGTTGTAGCCGGTCAGGACTTGGGGTCCCTAGCAGCTTAAGGTGGTGTGGGGACAGCAGGGGCTGCGGCTCCAAGACCTCTGGTCTGTGGTCTCCTCCTGCTCTTAACACATGCCTGCTGCAATCAGCCACCACCAGGCTGCCGGGCTGCAAGCCTTGCTAATTACTGCTTCCAGGAAGCCCCAACTGAGGCTGGAGAGCAGCTGTGTCTGCAAATGGCAGGTGCTGGGGGTGGAGAGGGCGCTGAGCACCACCTGGGGGGGCACAGGGCCCATCCCTCTCTAAGAAGCTCCTCCAGGTAAACAGGTGGCTTAGCCCTGAGTCATCACTGACTGCCCGGCCCAAGGGCCTCCAGGGGAGTGGATTACAGGCACTTGGTGCAGGCCCAAGAGATGGGCGGCTCTCACGTGACTTCATGGAGCGGCAGTTCGTGGTGCCAGCGGCACCTGCGGAGGGGATACCAAGTGGGCTCTCAAATGTGGATTAGAGATGGTGGAGGATGCTGGCCATGCTGAACTTTGTGTTGCCTTGGCTGGTCCCAGATCAGTCATTGACATAGCCCTCAGACAACTGCCACCTGCATTTGTACATTTCCACCAGCAGACAGAGCCCCCAGGGACCAGTACTCCCTTGGTTCCTTCCTCCTCCTCTGTGGGTCCCAGTGACGTCTCCATAAGCAGAGCCTTAGCCCAGCGTAGTGGACTAGCCAGCCAGTGGGTGGAGCCATGGGATAGGACTGTGACCCTCTGAGGGGCAGGCCTGCCTGTACTCTGTGTGTCTGCACCCTCCTCCAGCATGGCCTGGCTGGGGCAGCCCGGAGCATCCCAGCAGAGGGAGTCCAGCGGGACAGCCTGACATGTGGAGGACACTCTGGGTAAACTAAGACAGCACACCAGTTCCACCCGTGTCTGAGAACTCTTGTGCCTAGGAACAGACTCAAGAGGACAGATGCCACCCACAGGCCCAAGGACAGCTCTCGAGAAGGCTGCGCGGGGCTGGCAGAGGGAGAGGCGTCTGTGGTGGAAGGCCTGGCCCCGAGCATCCACAGAACCTGTTAGGAAACCTTGTCAGAGGTCTGTAGCAGGACGGCTCCACCGAGGCACTCCAGGAGAAAGGAAGGTCGTGTTCCTTGGCGCCTGTAAAGCACATTTCTCTCTAAGCCCAGTTAAATCTCTTAGAGCCTCCATTTGACGCAGGTGCCAAGACCAGCCACACTTCGTGGCCTTTCCCCCAGTCTGGGCTGTGCAGGACTCCAGCACTTTGCTGTCCAGATGTCCCACTCCTCAGCTGGGATATTTCCCCTGCTGGGCTCCTTGTTTGAAACCAGTTGTTGGGGGCCCAGGACTGCCCCAGGGCCATTGTTGAGCCTGCCAAGGACAAGACAGCACAGCACTGCCACCCACCTCCAGGTGCTGAGTGTGAGGGGTCCCAGGTCTCCACCACGGGGAAAACTGTCCCTCCTGGATGCTGGCCACTTGTGCTGGGCCCGTCCTCCCTTACCTCTGCATTCCAGCAGAGTCCTGCCACTGGGCCTTCCAGGCTCATAAGGCAAAGCCCCTCCGAGGAGTTCTGCCTGGGACACGCAAGCCCCTTACTGCCACCCCTGGGCCTGGGCCACAGGCCTGACCCTGCATCCCCAGAGACGTGCTGACATCCCGGGACACTGACAGCAGTGCATAGCAGACCCCAGGTTACCTGGGTAGGTAAGTCGGGGGTAAGTCACCCTGAGATGACAGTGTGGTGGAGTCTGTTTCCCGACATGGAGGGCAGGGTTGGCCTACGCTATGTGCGTGGGCAGCAGCAGGGAGGAAACTGTGGCCCAGGCCTGCAGGGCAGGGCCTGATAGCCCCTCCAGGCTGCTCCCCAAAGGGCAGACAGTCACGCCCAGGGAACACACGCCTTGCCAGCCAGGGGCAGCCTCCTGAACAAAGGCTGCCTTTTCTCATCTTCCCACACACGCTTCCCAAGCAAAACCCAACATGCTCTTCCCAGCCACACGGTTGCCCATGCAAGTTGCCCGTGTGGGTGCCAGACAAGGGCACCTCCCCGGAGACCTGAATCCAGCCAGGAACCAAGGGCTGCTCTGCAGCATGGAGGCAGGGGGCAGATTTTAAGAGCCCAAGTATCTCTGCGCTGGGTAAAGTCTGGCGGCAGATGCCATGCTATCTCTCTGCCCCAGGTGTGAGAGCTCAGCCCAGGGCCTGAGCCCATCTTTAGCACTCTGCCCCTGAGCTGGAGCTCCACCCTGGACTTGTAGCTAAGCCTCATTGGCCAGAGGGGCTCTGAGCCTGCCCTGGGCATGTGGGTGGCCCAAGACTTCTCTCCCCTCTTGGCCTTGGAGCCCCTCGTCATACCCTCTCTCGTGGGTTGCTTCCTCCTCCAGGTGTCTGCCGCTCCACCCTCAACCAGAACTCAGGCTCCCCCTTTAGTGGGACTGCCTGGGTCAGGGGGTCTTTCCTCTGGGGAACCCTGGTCATGCTCTGGGTTTCCAGGTCAAGGCCACCATCATCAGGCTCTATCTTGGGACCAAATGGGCTCTATCATACGTTCTATCTTGGGACACCCCCCCCCCCACACACACACACACACTTATCAAGTGCATGCCACAGTCCTGGTAAAGAACAAGGTGATGTCCACATATGTCTTAATTGAGTCCTCACTGCACCGAGGAGTAAGCCCAGGCTCAGGCTTGGGCCTGCTGGGCCTCAAAGCCCACGCACTCTCTCTCTAGCACCCCTTTCCTGTACCACAGCCCATCAGCCTCCGCTGATTCATACCCTGATGCCCACCACCACCCCCGGGGCTGCCAGGTGCCTCCCTTGGAAAAAACAGCACACCCTGGGGGGTAGGACAGGCCTCCCAGGAGGAGCTCTCTCAGCCAGACATCCCCTGACCCCCAGCAGAGGCTGGGGATTCCCAGGTGGTTTTTGCACTGTGTGGTCTGGTTCCCTCTCCATGCCACAGCCCTCCCACTCCCCCTGGGTAGGGCTGATGAGGGGAAAGGGGCCTCACCTTACTCCCTGTGGGTCCAGAAACTCCTGGCAAACCTCTGCTCCGGACTCCCCTTCCCCAGATCTGGAAACAGGGCCCTCTCTAGGCAAGTCATGCCCTTAGACCCCCAGAAAACTGCCATTGCCTGGGAAAGAGCCAGCTGGTGGTGGATGAGGGTGCTCCTGGGAGAATAGGCCCCACCGGGGGCCCCCTTGCCTCCCAGCTCTGGTCTGTCCAGGCTTCTTCCCAAGCCCACTGCAGCTGCTGGCTATTCCTACAGGGCTTTGGGCTGTGTGAGGGCTTAGAGGGTCGGGTCTCATCCCATCCTCTCTAGTGAGCCCATCCCTGTTTCTCCAGGACATTTATGTACATCACAGTGACTTGAAGCTGATGACATTAACTGACAAAAGGTCCGTGGAGACACGGAGGGTCCCACCCTTGACTTTTTGTTGGGTCTGGACACCAGCGATCAGTGGGGGAGCCAGCTAGTCTAGTCTCCTCAGTCTAACACTGACCGGACTTGGCCACCCTAAGTCCATCCTTCTCCCCTGTGAGCCCCTTCAGTGCCCACCATGTGCTTTAGGGAGAGTACCAGCCCTCTGTACCCTCCGGCCCAGGCTCGCGCCGTTTCCTCTGTGCAGATGCGTCCCCCAGCCACCTGCTTTGCCTGACTTGCTCTGACCCCTTCCTCAGACCCCTCTGCCGAGAGCAGCGTCTCCATAACTCCCGGGCCACCTCAAGGGCCTCAGTGCTGTCACCCGTAGGACCCTTCGAGGCTGTGTCCTCTTGGTCAGCTCTGGCTCTCTCTCAGTCCTCAACCCGGCTCACAAAGCCAGATCACCTGAGGAACGTCAGCTGCTGCTCGGGCCCAGCCCCAGAGATTTTGATTCAGCTGAGCTGTCCCAGCACGGACAGTTCTGAATCATCTCCTGTGACTGGAACAGACGGCCAGGCTGAGAACTGCTCTATTAGACGGTGAGCAGCCTGGGAGGCCCCAGCCGCCCTTATCTATGTTCCTGGGGCCTGGCGCTTAGCAGGATGGATAAGATGGGTGGGTGACTGCTGAGTTCCATAAAAGGGCAAGGAAAACTGCCTGGCCTTCCTCTGATTTCTTTTTTTTTTTTAATTAGTTTCTCAAATGATAAGTTTTATTTCTTTGAGCAGTTTTAGATTAGTAGCAAAATTGAGCAGAAAATACAGAGTTCCCATATATCCTCTGTATATGTGCCTCCCCACTACATCCCTCACCAGAGTGGTATGCTGGTTAAAACTGATAGCCCTGTGTTGACACCCCATTGTCACCTGAAGTCCGTAATTCACATCAGGGTTCATGCTCAGTGGTATATTCTATGGATTTTTTTTTTTTTTTTTTGAGACAGGAGCCTCAAGCTGTCCCCTTGGGTAGAGTGCCGTGGCATCTCAGCTCACAGCAACCTCCCACTCCTGGGCTCAAGTGAGTTTCCTGCCTCAGCCTCCCAAGTAGCTGGGACCACAGGTGCCCGCCACAGCACCCGGCTATTTTTTGGTTGCAGCCATCATTGTTGTTTGGTGGGCCCGGGCTGGATTTGAACCCGCCACCTGGCACCTTAGCCGCTTGAGCCACAGGGGCCGAGCCTATTCTATGGGTTTAGAAACATATATAATGATATGTTTCTACTACTACACAGAACAGTTTCACTGCCCTAAACACCCTCTGTGGTTCTCCTGTTCATCCCTTCCTCCTGCAAATCTCTTGGCAATTGCTAATCTTTTCTTTTCTTTTCTTTTTATTTTTAGAGACACTCTCACTCTGTCACCCTGGGTAGAGTGTGGCAGCATCATAGCTCACAACAACCTCAAACTCCTGGGCACAAGTGATCCTCTGGCCTCAGCCTCTCGAATAGCTGGGACTATAGGTGCTCAGCGTGACACCCGGCTGGTTTTTCTATTTTTAGTAGAGACAGAGTCTCATTCTTGCTCAGGCTGGTCTCGAACTCCTGAGCTTGAACAATCCACCCACCTTGACCTCTCAGAGTGTCAGGATTACAGGCAGGAGCGGCAGTGCCCGGCTACATCACGCATCTTTTTGTCGTCTCCATAGTTTCGTCTTCTCTGGAGGGTCATGTAGTTCACCTCCCCTCGATGTCCTCACACAGCAGGGAGCCTTTTCTTCACCCACTTACGTTTCTTCGATGTCTTTTCATGGCTTAATGTTCATTTCTTTTTAGTGCTGAATAATAACCCCTCACCTGGATGTTTTAATAAATGACATCCAGCTTACCAATCATGCCTTTCATGGCTCGGGCCTTTGGTGTTGTATCTAAAAAGTCATTGCCATCCTCCAGGCCATCTATTTTCTCCCATATCATCTTCTAGGGTTTTATGGGCTTGCGTCTTACATTTAGGTCTATGACCCATTTTGAGTTAATTTCTGTGAAGAGTGTAAGGTCCGTGTCCAGATTCGTATTTTTGCCTGTGGTAGTTCAGTTATTTTAGCAGCATTTGTTGACGAGACCTTCTTTGCTCCACTGTAGTCTAGCAGATTATATCTTTCGAGAAACGGGTCCCTTTTATCCAGCTTATAAAATCTGTGAGCATAGAGTCATTCATAACATTCCTGATTATCTTTTTCTTTTTTAAATTTTTTTATTTGAGGTTAATGTGAAGGTACCGACAACCAGGTCACAATATTTGGATTTGTTAGGTAGAGTCTAAATCGGAGTTGTATCCTGCACTCAAAAGTGCGCATACACCCCGACACGGTGCCCATTAAATGGGAGCACACCAAGCCCTTCCTCCCCTACCTGGTTCTCTCTCCCCCCAGTTTGAACTGAATTGAGTTTTACTCCTATGTGGGCATGAATTAGGTCCTCTACTGGCTTCATATTAGTATTGAGTCTTTCCATTCTTATGATACTTTACTAATAAGAATGTGTTTCAACTCCATCCAGGTTAATACAAAAGATGTAGGCTCGGCGCCTGTGGCTCAAGCAGCTAAGGTGCCAGCCACGTACACCTAAGGTGGCAGGTTCGAATCCCCAGCCCAGGCCCGCCGAACAACAATGACGGCTGCAACCAAAAAATGGCCAGGCGTTGTGGCGGGCGCCTGTAGTCCCAGCTACTTGGGAGGCTGAGGCAGGAGACTCGCCTGAGCCCAGGAGTTGGAGGTTGCTGTGAGCATGATGCCACAGCACTCTACCCAGGGGGACAGCTTGAGGCTCCGTCTCAAAAAAAAAAAAATACAAAAGATGTAGAGTTATCATCTTTTTATGGCTGAATAGTAGTAGTCCATGGTGTACATATACCACGGTTTATTTATCCATTCCTAGGTTGATGGGCATTGAGGTTATTGCCACATCTTGGAGATTGTAAATAGAGCTGCAATAAACAATCTAATGCAAATGTCTTTATGATAAAAGGATGTTTTTCTTCTGGTAGATGCCTAGTAGTAGGATTGTGGGATCAGATGGAAGGTCTAATTTGAGTTCTTTGAGGATTCTCCATACTTCTTTCCAAAGAGGCTATCTGAGTTTGCACGTCCACCAACGTGTAAAAGTGTTCCCCTCTCTCCATAGCTGCACCACCATCTGCAGCTTTGGGACTTTGTGATGTAGGCTAATCTTATTTATTTTTGAGGGGAGGAGACAGACTCTCACTTTATTGCCCTTGGTAGAGTGTCGTGGAGTCACATAGCTCACAGCAACCTCTAACTCCTGGGCTTAGAAAATTCTCTTGCCTCAGTCTCCCGAGTAGCTGGGACTACAGGCACCCGCCACAATGCTTGGCTGTTTTTTTGTTGCAGTTTGGCCAGGGCTGGTTTGAACCCCCCACCCTTGGTATATGGGGCCGGTGCCCTACCCAGTGAGCCACAGGTGCCGCCCAGCTTTTCAGTTTGATTAAGTTCCATTTGTTTATTTTTGTTGTTGTTGTAATTGCTACTTCTATGAAGCAAACATCACCCTAGTACCAAAACCTAGAAAGGGCTCAAGCAAAGGAGAACTACAGACCAATTTCACTAATGAACACAGATGCAAAAATACTCAAAATCTTAGTCAATAGATCACAGCCAATATTAAAAAAATTATCCATCACATAGCTGGGCATTGTGCAGGTGCCTGTAGTCCCAGCTACTTGGGAGGCTGAGGCAAGAGAATTATTTAAGCCCAAGAGTTTGAGGTTGCTGTGAGCTGTGATGTCACAGCACTCTACCCAGGGCAACACAGTGAGACTCTATCTCAAAAAAAAAAAAAAAAGAATTATCCATCATGATCAAGTAGGCTTCATCCCAGAGATGCAAGCCTGGTTTAACATACGCAAACCCATAAATGTAACTCACCATATCAATACAAGCAAAAACAAAGACCATATGATCTTCTCAATAGACGTAGAAAAAGCATTTGATAAAATTCAGCATCCTTTCCTAACAAGAACACTTAAGAACATAGGCACAGGTGGCACATTTCTAAAACGAATTGACGCCATCTATGACAAACTCACAGCTAACATCATACTGAATGGAGTAAAACTGAAAGCTTTTCCACTTAGAACTGGACAAGGACGTCCTCTACCACCACTACTATTCAACCTAGAGCTGGAAGTTTAGACCATGCAGTCAGGCAAGAGAAGGCTATAAAGGGCATCCAGATGGCTGCAGAGGAGGTCAAACTCTCACTCTTTGCCAATGATATGATCTTATACTTAGAGAACCCCAGAGACTCAACTACAAGACTCCTGGAAGTGATCAAGAAATACAGCAATGTCTCAAAATGTAAAATCAACACCCACAAACCAGAAGCCTTTGTATATGCCAGTAACAGCCAAGTTGAGAAGCTAATAAAAGACACAATTCCCTTCACAGTAGCTTCAAAGAAAATGAAATACCTAGGACTATACCTAACAAAAGAGGTGAAGGGCCTCTACAAAGAAATATCAGAAGACATTAACAAATGGAAGAGCATACCATGCTCATGGCTGGGAAGAATCAACATTGTTAAATTGTCTGTACCACTCAAAGCAACTTACAGATTCAATGCAATCCCCATTAAAATACCAATATCAGGCTCGGCGCCTGTGGCGCAAGTGGCTAAGGCGCCAGCCACATACACCTAAGGTGGCAGGTTCGAATCCAGCCCGGCCCACCAAAAAAACCAACAATGATGGCTGCAACCAAAAAATAGCCGGGCGTTGTGGCAGGCGCCTGTGGTCCCAGCTACTTGGGAGGCTGAGGCAGGAGACTCGCCTGAGCCCAGGAGTTGGAGGTTGCTGTGAGCTGGGATGCCTCAGCACTCTACCCAGGGGGACAGCTTGAGGCTCTGTCTCAAAAAAAAAAAAATACCAATATCATACTTTGAAGAACTAGAAAAAATAGTTCTTCATTTTGTATGGAACCAGAAAAACACCCTGTGTAGCCAAGGCAATTCTTAGTAATAAAAAAAATACTTGGGAGCATCACCCTACCAGACTTAGGCTATATTACAAGTCCACAGTGATCAACCCAGCCTGGTATTGGAACAAAAATAGAGACCCAGACATATGGAACTGAAAGAAAGAGATGAAACCAGCCTCTTACATCCTTCTGATCTTTGACAACCCAAACAAAAGCATACAGTAGGGAAAGAATCCCTGATCAACAAATGGTATTGGGAGAACTGGATAACCACACGTAAAAGACTGAAACTGGACCTACACCTATCACCACTCACAAAAATTGATTCAAGAAGAGATTTAAATCTAAGACATGAAATGATAAAAATCCTAGAAGAAAGTGTGGGAAAAACTCTTGAGGATGTTGGCTTGGGGAAAGATTTTATGCAGACTTCAGTGGCAATTATCCTTTTAATTTGTGGGTTTGCTTATTTGGTTTTATTTATTTATTTATTTATTGAGACAAAGTCTCACTTTCTTGCCCTCAGTAGAGTGCTGTAGCATCACAGCTCACAGCAACTTCAAGTTCTTGAGCTTCAGCGATCCTCTCGCCCCAGCCTCCCGAGTAGCTAGGACTACAGGCACCTGCCACAATGCCAGACTGTATTTATTTATTTTTGAGACAGAGTCTCACTCTGTCTCTTGGACTAGAATAAATTGGTGTTGTCATAGTTCACTGCAGCATCGAACTCCTGGCTTAGACTATAACCCATGCCACAGCACCCAGCTAGTTTTTCTGTTTTTCACTAGAGACAGGGTCTGGAACTCCTGAGCTCAAGAAATCCACCTGCCTCAGCCTCCTAGATGCTGGGATTATAGGTACGAGCCACTGTGCTTAGCTAGGGCTCAGTCTTTTCATGAGTCTGCTCTCTGAGCTGAATGCAACTGGGACATGTCAGAGCACACGTGTGCACAGACACACACACAGAGACAACACTTGCTACTGGGTGGAGCAGGATGGCTGTAGGGTGCTGGAATTGGCCATTTCCCTTTCCCGGGTTAGTTAGGTTCTGATAAAACCTCAGCTGGTTAAGATCTGGTAAAATGTTTTCTCCCAAGGGAAGATCTTGTTAAGAACAGAATAATCTGATGTTTTTCAAAATGGTTCTTTGATTTTTTTTCCCGGCTAGAAGCACAAGAGGCCTTTTCCCCTATACTTACTGGGTGGCCCTGGGAAGGCTCCAGCAGGTAAAGTTCACAGAAGCTGGAGGCCCACCTTGGAGCTTCCCCCTCAGACTCGTCCTCCCTGAGCCTCCAGCCATTTGCCAATTCCAGTTCAGGTTCCTACCGACAGTCACAGAGGTTCCAGCCCCCGGGTCTGTGCTGCCGGAAACCGGGGGTTTCTGATTCCTCTGTCTCTCCCATTTGAAGGGCAGTGGTTTGCCCCATGAACTGCCTCTTGGATGAATCTAAGAAGACTCGTTGATCGTCCAGTTTGTTCAGGTGTTCACATGGTGAACAGACTGCGTGGTGGCTTCCTTGCCTGCTCCTTACTCCCCCTGCCTTCTGATGCCCGCCCTCCAGCGACCCTCCCCACCCCAGACACGCCTCTGCAGGTGTAACCTGGGGCTCCAAAGGCAGGAAGTGATGAGCACATACTGGAAGGTTAGATTTGAGTGAGACGGACTTGAGAGGCAGTGCAGGAGCCCAGTGCCACCCTCACACCCACCCCTCCTCTCCAACCTGTGGCCCCAGTGAAGCCAGGGGAGCACGTGCCCTGCACAGTTGGAAGTATGCCCCCACCCACCCGTCCACCCCAGGCCCTTCTCACCTCTCCTCATTAGCTCTGACTTGTCCTCCAGAATAATTCAGCGTGACCCCAACAGAGGCCAGGGTTTCTGATGCACTGTCCTAGATCAGACCCTGGTGTGTGGAAGGCCTGCAGGACACTTTTGGGCATGAACAACAGCCTAGAACAAGTCCCCCTTCCTTTAGTGCATGTGGTTCTTGCTGCAATCAAATTTCCACTGGGCGATTGCACAGAATGCCTGCCTCTCACTCTAGGCGCTGGGGCTTACTTTTCACAACAGTGTCCCCTACACTTAGCACAATGTGGCATAGACTAGGCACTCAATAAATGTTGAGTGAGTGGGTAAATGAATGAGAGGGGGCTGTGAGCCCCTCATCCAACAGAGGGGATCAAACGTGCTGAGGAGCCCGCGTGTCAGGATGGAAAAGTTGCAGAGGGTGAAAGGGTCACAGACAACTGGCAGGCCGGAGGCCACACTTCTCTGGATTGGCAAAGGTGCGGCGTTTCCTTGGTGTGCATTGGGATGGTGGGGAAGGGAGGCGTTTCACCCACTCCAGCCTGCGGCTCATGTCAAAGACAGCCCTTCAGTGGCAGGAGAGCTTGTCAGGACCAGCCACCCCAAACAGTCAGCATTCCCAGAAGCTCCTGACTCTCACGCAGTGTCTGGAAGGCAGCAGCCCCACCGACCTCACTGCCAGGGTTGCAGACTGCTCTACCTGCCAGGATCAGGGCCCTGTATTGGCCAGAAGGTTGGGCTCCAGGAGGGCAGGCTGCAGGAAACAGAGCAGGATAGAGGGAAGGCAAGGCTAGGGTCCTATCCAGGGAGGCAGGTGTTGGGAGAGGTCCTCCACTGGTGCTTAGAGCCCCCATGGGAGGGGTGGAACCAGGCTCGGGTGGGGCTAGCCTTAGACCTCCACCATCCCTTGCTGGAGCCTCAGTCTGGGAACTAGAAGGTTCTGGTGCTTCTCAGCTGTGGGACCTCAGACTTGTCGTGGGAATCTGGCAGGTCAGAGCTGGGAGGACCCATTGGCTTATGGCGCAGACGGATAATGGGCCTCCAGCCAGGTGGCACAGGAAACCAGCAGCTGCTTGGATCCAGCAGCCACCTACCCACTCACTTTCTCTGCAGTTGCTCTAACCTCTCTGAGCCTCAGTACTTACCTATAAAACAGGAATAGTAACACCTGTGAGGACTAAATGAGGTCATTAAATAAATACTTATTACAAGCTATGGAAGAAATTGTTAGTCACTCTCCCCTTCTTGGGATGAGGCCCTAACGTTTAGCTGGGTGGGCACCCCCAAGGTGCCTGGGGAAGCCACATTGAACCTGAAATCCCAAGCAAGAGAGGACCTGATGGGAGGAGGGAGGAAGGCACTTCTCCCCTAGGGACAGCCCTGCAGCAGAGAGTCCTCAGCACAAAGGAGCAATAGAAGAAGAAGGCAAGGAGCTTGTGGGCAGAGAGGGGACAGCACAGCTTGGGACAGCACAGCTTGGCACAGCCGAGGCCAGGCCACACGGGCCATGGCAAGTTCAGCCTTAGTGCTAAAACCAACACTGACAATAATGCACTCAAAGAACTCAGCACAGGGCCTGGCTCCTGACGAATGTTTACGCTGTGGCAGCACCACCAAAAGTGAGTTCGTGATGCTAAAATGAGGGAAGCAGAAAACATCAGGTGTTGGGGGAGTTCATGGGGCAACTGGTCTCACTGATGCAGATGAGGAGTCCAGGCTGCACCACAAAGCCAGCCCGGGACTGGGTTGGTCCTGGGGCAGCCAGAGGGGCCCTTTGTAACTGGCCCATGTGGCAGGCGCCTGTAGTCCCAGCTACTTGGGAGGCAGAGACAGGAGAATCTCTTGAGCCCAGGAGTTGGAAGTTGCTGTGAGCTGTGATGCCATTGGACTCTACCCACGGGGACAGCTTGAGGCGCTATCTCAAAAAAAAAAAAAAAAAATGAGGCCAGTGTAGCCAGACTCAGCAGGACTGGGACCAGGTCACCCTCACTGGACACAGGCTGGCCCTGGAGCTTCCGGGCCCAGCTGGTTCCCCTTAGTGGCCTCGAGCTCGGCAGTGCTCAGGCATGAAGGAGCGGCCCTCTCACCTGTCCCGGCTCACCGGCCGCTCAGAGCTGCTGGATTCACATGCAGTCTCCCTTCACCTGGACCAGAGGACAGGAGACCTCACCCACTTCTCTTTTAACACTCAGCGGGGCGCCCCCACCCCACACAGACTCAGCAACATCTCCAGCCTCAGGATCAGGTCAGGGCCCCCCACACACACCAGGTAACACCCGGCCCAGACCCCTCCCGCCCTTCCCCACTGCCTCCACCCCCACTCCTGCCCCTGCTCCCCGATATGGGTTAAATCATGCCTCCATTATTCCTGTGTTCAAGCCCAAACACTGAGAACCCAGAACAGAATGCGATCGTCTTCGGAAATAGGGGTGTTGCAGGTGTCATTACTTAAAGGAGCGGCCCTAATCCAGTATGTTTGGTGTCCGGATGAAAAGGGGAACTGTGGACAGAGAGACATGTTCATGGCCAAGACACTGGAGAGACACAGGGAGAGGGGTCCTGGGACAGATCCTTCGCTGACAGCCCCCAGGAAACCCAGCAGCCTGCAATCTGCCTCCAGACCCAGCCTCCCAGCCAGGAGACAAGCCCGGGCTGTGGTCCTTTGTTCAGTAGCCCTAGCAACTACCCCATACCTTGTCACTCATTCATCCAGAAGTTCTTCCTGTGCCGCTGACCTGTGCTGGGGACAGAACAGTGAAGACAGAGGGGAGTGAAGAGCAGCTGCGGTCGCAGGCTTTCGTTTCAGGGAGGAAGAAAGACAGGCAAGTAATTCCACACTGTGATAAGAGCATGAAGGAAAAAAGACCCGGCCCTCGACTCTCTACCAACTGTCTCTCCCCTTCGGCCCTTTCCAGGCTTCCTAGAAAAGGGCTCAGAAAAGGATCTTCAGGAGGAGCACCTGTGGCTCAGTGGGTAGGGTGCCGGCCCCATATACCGAGGGTGGCAGGTTCAAACCCGGCTCCAGCCAAACTGCAACAAAGAAATAGCCAGGCGTTGTGGCAGGTGCCTGTGGTCCCAGCTACTTGGAGGTTGCTGAGACAATCGCCTAAGCCCAGGAGTTGGAGGTTGCTGTGAGCTGTGTGATGCCACAGCACTCTACTGAGGGCAACAAAGTGAGACTGTCTCTAAAAAAAAAAAAAGGGCTCGGGCCTCTCCCATCTATGGAGGCCTCTGCTCAGCCTGCTGTGCACCCTGGCCTGCATGAGGTCTTCTGTCCATCACAGGGAGATCCTGGAGAGACAGTTCCCCACTCCCGCCCCCTCCCCTGCACTCCTTACCCACCTCCAAGGGGGCAGCGTCCTTTCTACGTCTGCACCCCCCCACACACACACACACTTTCCAGCCTCCTCCCACAGCCTGTGCTGCCTTCCTGGTCTCACCCACCCTTTCTGGGCCACCAGAACTCTGCCTTCTCCTCCCTTTTCTCCTTGGCTGGCTTCTCTTCTTCCTTTTTTTCTCCTGAGACAAGGTCTTGCTCTACGGCCCAGGCTGGAGTGCAGTGGGGCAATCATAGCTCACTGCAGCCTCCGACTCCTGGGCTCAAGTGATCCTCCTGCTTCAGCCTCCCAAGGGACTCCAGGTTGTGTGCCACCATACCCAACCAACTTTTTTATTTTTGTAGAGACAGGGTCTTGCTATGTTGCCCAGGCTGGTCTCAAACTCCTGGCCTCAAGCAATCTTCCTATTTCAACCTCCCAAAGTGTTAGGATCACAGGAGTCAGACACTGCCTTACATTTTACTCTGAAAAACCACAAGCTACAGAAAAGCTGCAAGACGAGGACGAGGAATGCCCTTCTATCCAAACCTACTAAGTGCTGGCGTGTTGCCACTTTGCTATACCCCTGTGTGTACACTCTGATTATCCGCATTACTAACATTTGTGATGCCTTAGAATAGTAAACTAGAGCAGGTGTCCTCAAACTACAGCCACCTAGGACATTTATCCAGCCCACCAGGTGTTTTTGCCACCACTGCCTGTCCTGCTTAGCAGCCAATTTGTCCCGAGGCCCACAGTCTGGCCCTCCAACGGTCTGAGGGACAGTGAACTGGCCTCCTGTTTAAAAAGTTTGAGGACCCCTGAACTAGAGCACGGTGATCCATTAACCTCACAAACGTCAGTTGTGTCTCCTCAGAACAGAAGGTCCTCTCTCACACAACTACAATGTAAATACCCATTAAGGACATTTCATATCGACATACAATTATTACACAAAATATCCTTTGTAGCAGTTGGGGGTGTTTTTGACCTAAAAGCCAACCGGGGATTGTGCCTTGCGTTGGGTCCTCACGTCCTGCGTTCTGCTCCTTCAGAGGCCCGCCGTCCCGAACGCTGCCCCACACCGAGGGCCTCCCACTGACTTCGGCCATCCCGTCTGCAGCCTCTTCCTCCTGTCAGCGCCCACAACAGCCTGTCTGGCTTCACCTGAGTGGTTATTCGCTCGCTCCTCCTGCACCCGCAGCTCCCTCAGGGCAGGGCTCTGTTCACCTGTCCCCTGGGGCCAGGCCTGGGCTCAGTGAGTGTGCCATGGAAGAGGGGACAGTAGCCTCCCTGGTGCTGAGCAGCTACTCTGAGCTGATGACGGTACCATGGGTTCACCCTCTGACCTTCCTGGCCCACAGAAAGCCAGGATTGTCCACAATGTCCAGTAGAGCTCAAAAATCAGAGGGCAGTGGAGCACCCATGCTCAGTTCCTGGACACTTCTCACAGCCCCCACCTCCTGCCAGCTGCACACAGCCTGACCCCCCAAGTGTGATGGGGAGTCTCAGGGTAAGGAAAGCACCTTGAATGACACAAAAAAGCAAGCTGGGCCTGAGGACAGCTCTCCAGACGGAGAGGTGGGTTCATGTACTGTTGAAAGAGACCTGGTTTGTCATTTGTCCAGTTGCTCAATGAACATGACAACCTGGCCACCGTTAGGCCAGTGAGGGAACACACCCCTCCCCACAAAAGCAACACCCAGGATCTCCTTGCTTTCAGCCCCTCAGGAACCTCCACCCAGGCTGGGGGTCTGAGGCTTCTCTCCCTCCCTCAGTAGGAAGGCCAGGCTGCCCCAGGAAGGCCTTTGTTTGGTGTCAGATTCCTCAGCAACATCTGGATCCAATTTAGCTGGAAAACACTGAAAGGGAAGCCTGGCTTTGTGCCAGCAGCCTGCAGGAGAGGCCGAGCCTGCCACCACCCTTTCCACAGAGAGAGATTGGCAGAGGACTCAGCTCAGGCCCACCTAGCCCCCTGCTCCTTTCAAGCATCCTAGGGTGACTCCCTGGGAGCCCAACCTTGGTCTCCTATAGGCCTGTTTAGCAGTCTGCCTCCCAAGTTTCCCAAAACACTAGTGATTGCCACCCTGACATGGCGGCTGAAAGCTGGAGGCCGCCCTGCCTGCAGCAGGTTCTGGGTTCCAAGTCACATCTCCACCGGGTTCAAGGGGACATCTACTCACACTCTCTTGCGCACACATGCATGTGTGCTCTGCTACTCTCTCTGCCCTGGCTTCCACATGACCCACTTGGAAATCCCAGGCTCTCAGAGCAGGCAAAACATCTAGTACAGTGGTTCTCAACCTTCCTAATGCCGCCTTGTATTTTCATTGTTACAAAGGGGTCGCAACTCACAGGTTGAGAACCACTGGTCTAGTACAACCCACACCATCCAGAGGGGCAGGGATTTGGCAAAGGTCAAACAGAACCGTGGGGCCTGGTGCTCTGCCCTATGAATGACAGTGCTTATCAATGATGGTGCGGTGTCCTGTTCACACGGTGCCTGCTTTAATGCAGATCCCTTAATGCGTATTGGAAATATAGCAGCTCTTTCAGTAGGTTAAGTATTTTGCCCAAAGACACATACTTGATAGGTGGAAAAGCTGGGGATGGAATGCAAGTCGACCTGACAGGGAATTATAAGGTTTCCTCCACTGCAGATCCTGCTGCCTGAAATTCCACTGCTAGGTCTTCCCAAGCTCTGTTGTTGAAAACACAAATGGTCCTGGAAAGTTCCTACCTTAAGCCATTCCCAGCCAACCCCTGGGGTGCAAGGACACCAGAAGGGGGTGTGGGGCCTCCAAGAAGGAGGTGGAAGGGTGTGAGGTGCGGCCCAGCCTTCCCAGAGTTTCAACCTCTCTTCTGCAGGAAGACAGTCCTGCTGCATGCCCGGGGCTGAGCACAGGGAGGGTACGATGGATTCCCTCCGGGACAGCTGGATCATTGGCACCAAACATACTTCCTTTTTGACCCAGCCCTGCCATGTACCTCCATGCTGAGCTCAAAGACTGTGGGCACCAAATCCTCAATAAGGCAGTAAAAAGAACAAGTCACCAAACGGGACGTAGAGATTGGTGCCAAAGACACATCTGTCACTTTTACGTTCTCCGTGTTTGTCCTCATCTTTCCTTTCTTTTCTTTCTTTCCACTTTTCTTATTTTGAGTAGATGAATGTAGAGAGAGCCGTTGTTCTTGTCTCTCTGACACTGACCCCCCTGCCTTTGACAGTGACAACCATGCTGGCCCTCCTCCCCATCAGGGTGGACCAGGGACTCCTGCTCAGCCTATTGGAATCCTCCCACCAGGACATGGTGATTGGTGCAGGGATAAACGAATGACTCAAACTAGCCAATTGGATTCAATTCTGATACTTTTTTTGCCACTAACTAGCCAATTGGATTCAGTTCTGATACTTTGGAAAAGAGAAACTATTTCACACAGATGTTAAGGAGTTAGGAGAGAGTTTGGTGCTGGCGGCAGCCAACTCGTCACCCAGCTCCCAGGTGGGGAGTGATCCCTTCCTCCTTACGGAGGATAATGTGAAATCCCAGTGGAAATCTTGACAACCCTCAACCTCCACCATTGTCACTGCCCACCCTCAACCACAGCACCCCAGGGTCCACCATCTCACTCTTTTAATCAAATAAGCCTTCGAGACCTGTCTGACCCCACTCTCTGGGTGGCTTGATAAAAACAACACTGAGGGTGGCGCCTGTGGCTCAGTGAGTAGGGCCCTGGCCCCATATACTGAGAGTACGGGGTTCAAACCCAGCCTGGCCAAACTGCAACAAAAAAATAACCAGGCATTGTGGCGGGTGCCTATAATCCCAACTACTCAGGAGGCTGAGAAGAGAGAATCGCATAAGCCCAGGAGTTGGAGGCTGCTGTGAGCTGTGTGACACCACAGCACTCTACTGAGGGGACTCTGTCTCTCAGTAATAAGACTCTGTCTCAAAAAAAACCCCTGAAGGCTGGGCACAGTGGGTCACTCCTGTAATCCCAGCACTCTGGGAGGCTGAGGCAGCAGGATTTCTTGAGCTCCAGAGTTTGAGATCAGCCTGAGCAAGAGCAAAACCCTGTCTCTACTAAAAATAGAAAAAATTACCTGGATGTCCGTAGTTCCAGCTACTTGGGAAGCTGAGGCATGAGGATTGCTCAAATCCAGGAGTTTGAGGTTGCCGTGAGCTATGACACCATAGCACTCTAGCCAGGGTGACAGAGTAAGACTCTATCTAAAAAAGCAAAAAACACTGAGGCAGGAACTAAGAACCCAGTGAGGATTGGCAAAATGAGGTTTCAAAGAACAGAGGTGCCTCTTGTGTTTGGTGGGCAGTGTCCAGCTCTTCTCTCCAACCCCTGTTGGTTTCTTTTTTTTTTTTTTAGAGACAGAGTCCCACTTTATCGCCCTCAGTAGCAGCTCACAGCAACTTCCAACTCCTGGGCTTGGGCGATTGTCTTGCCTCAGCCTCCCGAGAGCTGGGACTACAGGTGCCCACCGCAATGTTGTTGTTGCAGTTTGGCTGGGGCCAGGTTTGAGCCTGTCATCCTCAGTATATGGGGCCGGCGCCCTACCCACTGAGCCATAGGAGCCGCCCGTGTAAGTCTTGAGTGTGTTGGAACATTCTCTCGGGTGAGGGGTGAGGGGGCATTGAGGGAACATGAGGGTCACACAAATGCTTCAGGAAAGCAGAGAGGAAATGTGAGGCTGTCATAAAATGCAGGTGGACGAGATAATACCTGCTGAGCCTGAAGAACTGAAAATGCACTGACTGACTTCAAGGGAGTCTTTGGCAGGGTTAGGAGCCAGAGGTTTTGCTCTTTTCTCTAAATAAGAAGTAGTTTGTGCAAAATATAACATAAAATAAAGAACATTTTCTGGACTGGATGAGCATCAAAATAAGCCAGAAAAGGCCAAATGGACTTTTAAATTCATTTGTTTTCTATTAAGCTCACGAATCTAATGGAAACTTCAGAGAGACCCAAGCAGGGGCGGAGAGGTCCCCACAAGTTCCCGCCCCCAATCCGTGTTCACACTCAGCCATGAGACTTCCGAGCAGGTGCTGAAACCACGGGATGCCTGAGGAAAATGTGTCTGAAGTTGTTTAAGTTGTAGCTGCAGCTTGTAAGAGTTGAGACTGTGGATTCATTAAGGAGCAGCTGGTTAAGTCTGGGCCTCGCGGCCTTTTCTAACCATTCGCAGGGGAGAATTGTCTTCCTTGGGAAAACAGATTGCCCAGCTGAGAGCATAACCCTCTGTTTTGACATCTACAGAGTTCGGCCTCAAACAACCATGCACATTTGTCCTCCTGGCTGAAGTTTAGATTTGGATTGAAGTGACAGGTTATCACTGTTTAAACACTCACTTCTATTTCTTGTGGAAAAGCTCTTCAAGGGATTTAGAGGTTACTTTTGAGTTACCAGATTCTCACTTTTTCAAGGTTATGAAAAAACATCGTGGTTGTCATGGGATTGAGGCATTATAAATGTGTGATTTGAGTTAAGAATGTGCTTTTTCATTTTTTTTTTCCTATTTACTTAGAAGCTGGTTTTTAGTCTCTGATACCACATTGGCAGACGCCAGCAGGAAAACAAGGGGATTTAAATTGGCAACGTGCCTGGAAATACCAGAAAAAGTTCTTTCTTACTAGAATTGCTAGTTTAGCCAAGGCTACCAAGAAAGACTTATTCTTAGGCCATTTTTTTCCCTTTAAATTTTCTTTAAAAATTTTACCAAAGTAATATAAACACATTTTTTAAAAAATCAAGGGATATAGCTGAGCTAATAATGAAAAGCAATTGCTCTGGCCAAGACTTGCAGCTGCTCCTACGAAGGAATCTCTTGAAGTTTGCCTGATGGTGGGTCCTGCCCTATCTCTATTACGCAGCTTAGACAGCTGTTTCTGTTGTTATTATTGTTTTACTGAGGTGTAATTTATGTGCCATTGCATTTATCCTCTTATAGAGAGCTATTCAGTAGGTTTTTGTACATTCGTAAAATGGCTCAGCTATCACCACTACCTAATTCTAGAACATTTCCATCACTCCAAAAGGAAGCTCCATTCCTATTCACCGTCACCCCCGACTGCGTCCCCCCTCCCACCCCTGGAACCACTCAGCTACTTTGTGCTTCTGTGGATCCGTGGGACCCTCTGTGACTTGCTCCTTTCACTTTGTATGATGTTTTCAAGATTGATCATGTTGTGGCATCTATCAGAACTGCATTCCTCTTTATGGCTGGATAATATTCCGTTTGTGGATGTACCTTTCTTTTCTTTTCTTTTCATAATTGCCTTACTGAGTGGTTCTCAAGTCTGGCTGCATATCAGAATCTCTCGTGCATATCTAAAAAGGTACTAATCTGTACATGGCCTTATCCTGGTGCACTGATTCTCAACCTAGGGCAGTTTGGCAATGTCTGAGTATGTTTTCGATTGTCATAACTGGAGGTGGGCGCCATTGGCATCAAGCAGGTCGACAGGCAGGGATGGTGCCAAACATCTTACTGTGCACGGAACACACCCCAACAACAAAGAATTATCCTGTCCAAAATGTCGATAGTGTCAAGGTTGATAACTCTTTCTCTAGAACAATTAAATTATAATCTTCTCCAGGAGACTGCAAGGTGCAGTCAGTGTTGAGAACCATTGGTTTCTAAGTGATCTGTTACATATAGCCAGCCACAGAGAGGCCCTGAATGAAACTGGTGCTCTGTCACAAGGAGGTAGAGGGGCTGGGGGCTGGTTAGGTAGCATGTCTGCCCCACTAACTGGCAGTCACATACTGGCCCTTTACAACTAATTCTGCTAACTATGCAGCGTGTTTTGGTTCCCTCTTCAAGAGATGAGAATTTTCACCTTCTCCTTCTCCTTAGAGTTCCACTCCCTTCCACCTTCAACTTCTATCATTTGAACTTTTATTTTTAGATTGACAGTTATTCGCATTTTTGTCTTGTAATCAAAATTACATCTATGTATTATCTAGCCATAGATTCCTAAAGTTGAAATTTAGTAAGCAGGATTTATCTTATGACAGTATAAATGTTATTCCCTGCAGAGCCAAGAAATGGTTTTAAATTTTAGTTCCTTCCTTTATCAGCGTTTTGTTTTCCCTGGAGTTTGTAATGTTTTTTCCTGGCACCATTTGACTTAGGCCACTCTAAAGAGTTGTTCATATAACCTCATTTCTTTTTTTTTTTAAACAGAGTCTCAAACTGTTGCCCTGGGTAGAGTGCCGTGGCATCACAACTCACAGCAACCTCCAACTTGGGCTCAAGCGATCCTCTTGCCACAGTTTTTCTTTTAGTAGAGATGGGATCTTGCTTTTGCTCAGGCTGGTCTTGAACTTGTGAGTTCAACCAATCCACTGGCCTCGGCTTCCCAGAGTGCTATAGGATTACAGGCATGAGCCACTGTGCCCAGCCGCATAAAACCTCATTTCTATCTGATACATATAAAAAAGAATCGGCAAGGAAGAAATAAGCACTGAAACTAGACCAAGTTCCTTGGGAAGCGGAAGCTTTCACGTCACCTACCACTTTCAGTGAGATTAAAAAATAACTGAGGAATCTAGTTAATATGAAGTTGACCACACAGAATAGAGTACTAATACTATAATTCTATGTGTCTTGGGTTCAGTAAACAAAGAAATATTTGGTGAATGTTTTTTTTTTAAACACAACGATAAATTGATTTTTTTTTTTGAGACAGAGTCTCACTATGTAGCCCTTGGTAGAGTGCTGTGGCTTCACAACTCTCAGCAGCCTCAAACTCTTACATCATTTTCTTGCCTCACCCTCCCAAGTAGCTGGGTCCACAGGTGCCCGCCACAATGCCCAGCTATTTTTTGTTGTTGTTGCAGTTGTCATTGTTGCTCTAGCTGGCCCCAGCCGGGTTGTGAACCCACCAGCCTCAGTGTATGTGGCCAGCACCCTACCCACTGAGCTACGGGCGCCGCCATGAATATTGTTAAATGTTTGCATCTGTTTGGGAGTAGTTTTACTGGATCCTTCTAATGAAAATAGAGGGAAAATCTTGTATTGATTTATTTGTCAGATAGAATGTGATTTTATATACTACGCAAGGGTGAAATAGGAATGTCCCAATGGATTAGCTTGCCTCGTGACAATTGTAAATGATTTTATTTGCAATGGATATTTATATTACTGACTGCTCTACAGCCAACGGACATTAAGTGAAATTATGTTCAGCCTCGCTGTGGATGGGAAGCGAGACCCCACCATCCTGTTCATCTGAGTGCCCCTCCCCGGGAGAGTGCTGCGCCCTCCAGCCCGCGGACCATCTGCCCTGATTGAGATTCCGCGTGGGAATCCCTGTCTGATGTGCTTCCTAGAGCTGGACAGAGCACTTGAGGTGACTCTCTGGACTCCCAGCCGCTGTGTATTTCAACCAATCTTACGGGTAATACCACATTCCCACAGATGATTTTTTTACATAGTTATATTTGATGTTACTCTTAATTGGCTAATAATTTTTACTGAAGCAAAGTTTGCATGGGGTAAAACACACACACACAATCCTAACTACAACTTGAGGAGTTTTGGTAAATTTATACACCTATGTGTAAAAATTTATAACCGATATGTTAATTGGTTAGTTTTCTCTTTGGGGAATTTAGGGTAAACGCCCAAATATCTCTGCAAAGACGTTTTGCTTAATAGGAAAAGTGTTGTTGTTGTTTTTTTTTTTTCCAATTGTGGTAAAATGCACATAATGAAATTTACCATTAGTAACATTTAGTATACTAATAATATTGTGCAACCGTTCCCGGCATCTAGTTCTGGAGCATTTTAACTACCCCCAAAGGAAACCCCTTTAACCAGTCACCCCCATTCCTTCCCCATCCTCTAGCAACCATTAATCTGTCTTCCAACCCAACGGACTTGCCTGTTCTGGATGTTTTGTGTCTGGGGGGTGTTTTCAAGGTTCACCCCCTTTGTAGCCTGTATCACTACTTCATCTCTGCTTGTAACTAACTCCCCATAGCTCTAGCTACTTGGGAGGCTGAGACAGAAGGATCACTTGAGCCCCGGAGCTCAAGGCACCAGTGACCTATGATGACACCACTGCACCACAAAGGCAAGACCCTGTCTCAGAAAACAAAACAAAATATAATTTTAGGTTCACAGCTGGTCAATGGTAAAACCAAGACATAATTAAGAAGTTAGAGGGATTAGAGATTGAGTTAATCTCCAGTGACCAATGATTTAATCAATCTTGCTGCTATATGGATTACTAATGGAAACCCTCAAACAGGCTCGGTGCCCTTAGCTCACTGAGTAGGGTGCCAGCCACATACAACACAGTTGGTGGGTTTGAGCCTAGCCCGGGCCTGCTAAACAACAATGACAATTGCAACCAAAAAATAGCCAGGCATTGTGGCAGGCGCCTGTAGTCCCAGCTACTTGGGAGGCTGAGGCAAGAGAATTGCTTGGGCCAAGAGTTTGAGATTGCTGTGAGCGGTGACGCCATGGCACCCTACTGAGGGCAACATAGTGAGATTGTCTCACCAAAAAGAAAGAAAAGAAGGGAAACAGGAGGGCAGAGCAGCTCTTTGGGGAGATGATCCCGCTGCTCTGTGGAATTGCTGGCTTTTCTGTAAATAAAAGTGAAACTGTTGACCTCTCACCGGCTTCTCAGTTGGGTGACAGGTGGACGGACTCCTCAGTCCAGCGACATGTCGGCCAGCTCTCTGTAATGTCCAACGAGTGGGCTTTTGCTTTAAAGGCAGGACATCTCATGTTTAACAGGCAGACGCTGGTGATTGCTTTCTGTGAGATCGTGAGAGGAGAAGCAAAGGCACACGTTCTGGAGGGGACAGCAGTGAGGAAGACACTGAGGCCGGACACAACCCTGAGCAGCCACACCGAGGACTGGAGCAAGGCAATGGTGACTCCCTGATGTGCAGAGGAGGGAGTGAGGTCATGTGTCTAAAAGCCCCAGCACAGTGCAGGGGACACAACAGACTTGTCCATGTCATCATGGACCAAGATAACAAGAGTCCAGGTTTCTTGACCACATTCAGTTCAGGTGCAGCCTTCTTCTTTTGCATGTGTGATTTTAGAAATGGGATCTTGCTCTGGCTCGGGCTGGTCTCAGACTCCTGAGCTTCACTGATCCCCCCGCCTCGGCCTCCCAGAGAAGGTGCAGTCTTCTTTCCATTTGGCAGCCTGAACACCTGTTCATTTGAATGAAACCCTGTGCCCAGGATCCAGTGAGCAGGGCAAGAAATAATTCCCCATAACAAGATGCTGCTGGGGAGATAGGAAATTAGAAAGTTCCAGCCCACTACTTGGAAATGCAAACACATTTTATTTATTCATGGTCACTGATGTCTTTATTGGAGCTGGAACATCTAACACATTCAAACAACACATGATTAGTCTCCATAATGGGAACGAGATGAGCTCCCGGAGAACTAATCAGCTAATCGCATTGCAAAGGGTGTTCAGTGCTTTCCATAGTGAGCGTGGTGTTGCTGGGTCCCCCGGTGCCCTGTGCTAATGTGCACGTGGGGTGTCATCTGTCCCCGCACCTGCTGATTTCAGATGCGTCAGCATCCTTGTCACACAGCCTGACACCCTCCAGGTACCGGGCACAGCTCCAGGCCCCTGGGGGAACAGACCTGATTGCACAGTATGAGAGATCGCAGTGAGACTGGGGGGTGTTGGCTGGCTTGTTTATTTTATTTTTAAAAAGACAAAAAAAAAAAAAAAAGAACTCTACTGTTACAGAACAAAGAGTGAAAAGCAACCCCCCCTCAGGGCCCAGACTTGTTCTTGATTCTATTATTTTAGTTACATATTTTAAGATGCTTAGTCAGTATGGGAAATTGCACTATTGCTTAGCAACCAAATTTATACAGAAAATCAGGTCTGGAAGACCCAACCCAGCAAGCAGGGCTCTAAGTGGAAGACCCAGGAAGAGCAGAGGTCTAAGAGGACACGGCTCAGGGCTGCCCCCTAGGAGCCTGCATCCGATCCTAATCATGAGCCTGGATGACAGAACTGAGCTCTCTGTGGAGAGGCTCTGCGTGTTGTGTGTCTGTGGAGAGGCTCCGTGGGACGCATTCTCTGTCTGTGGAGAGGCTCCGTGGGATGCGTCCTCTGTGGCAGGGGCTCTGTGGGACGCATCCTCTGTCTGTGGCACAGGCTCCGTGGGACGTGTCCTCTGTCTGTGGAGAGGCTCCGTGGGATGCATCCTCTGTCTGTGGAGAGGCTCCGTGGGATGCATCCTCTGTCTGTGGAGAGGCTCCATGGGATGCGTCCTCTGTCTGTGGAGAGGCTCCATGGGACGTGTCCTCTGTCTGTGGAGAGGCTCCATGGGACGTGTCCTCTGTGGCAGGGGCTCCGTGGGATGCATCCTCTGTCTGTGGAGAGGCTCCATGGGACATGTCCTCTGTGGCAGGGGCTCCATGGGATGCATCCTCTGTCTGTGGAGAGGCTCCATGGGACGCGTCCTCTGTGGCAGGGGCTCCGTGGGACGCGTCCTCTGTCTGTGGCAGAGACTCTGTGGGACACGTCCTCTGTGGCAGGGGCTCCGTGGGACGCATCGTGTGTTCACCACTCAGTCATTGCTCACAACCCCTGAAGTAGACGTAATAAACAAGTCCTTGTTTTCAGAAGCAAAAAGAGGCACAGAAAGGTAAGTCTGTTGGCCAGGGCTACTCAGCCAGCACCTACGTGGTGGCCGCAGAATTTTAACTACAGCCCCCAGTTTGGATGTTGTGCACACTGACCCAGGAGTGCAGCTCCCTGTGTCCCAACCTCCAAATAATGCAGTTAAGACTGGGTGCGGTGGCTCACACCTGTGCTCCTAGACTCAGGGAGGCCAAGGCTGGAGAATCCCGAGTCGAGAAGGTCGAGACCAGCCTGAGCAAGAATGGGACACCATCTCTCCTAAAAATAGAAAAATTAGCTGGGCGCAGGGGTGCAGGACTGTAGTCCCACCTACGTGGGAGGCTGAGACAAGAGGATCATTTGAACCCAAGAGTCTGAAGTTATTGTGAGCCATGATGCCACGCCGCTCTTCCCAGGGCAACAGAGTGAGACTCTGTCTCAAAAACAAAACAAAACAAACAAAAAAAAAAGTGTAGTTTACAAGGAAACATGTGACTTGGGGCTAAATAATCCAAAGAGAGAACTCAATTTTTTCCTTCACTGAGAGATCATTGGGACCATGGGGTGGCAGGATAGGCTGCCCCCAAACATGCCACTTGGACATAAGGATTATTTTGAGCTGAAAACAATTGAGAAGAAGCAGGTATAGGCTCAGCGCCTCAGCCTCAGTGCCTGTAGGGCACTGGCCACATACACCAAGGCTGGTGGGTTTGAGCCAAACCCAGACCTACTAAACAATGACAACTGCAACCAAAAATAGCCAGGCGTTATGTCGGGCACCTGTAGGTACTTGGGAGGCTGAGGCAAGAGAATCACTTAAGCCCCAGAGTTTAAGGTTGCTGTGAGCCATGATGCCACAGTACTCTACTGAGGGTGACAGCTTGAGACTCTGTCTCAAAAAAAAAAAAAAAGAAAGAAAAGAAAGGAAAGGAGAAGCTCTCTTACAACATACAGTGGTGGCTTGGTGCCTGTGGCTCAACCAGCAAAGGCACCAGCCACGTACACCTAAGGTGGCGGGTTCGAATCTCCAGCCCAGACCCGCCAAACAACAATGACGGCTGCAACCAAAAAATAGCCGGGCGTTGTGGCGGGCACCTGTGGTCCCAGCTACTTGGGAGGCAGAGGCAGGAGACTCGTTTGAGCCCAGGAGTTGGAGGTGCTGTGAACTGTAATGCCACATCACTCTACCCAGGGGGACAGCTTGAGGCTCTGTCTCAAAAAAAAAAAAACAACATACAGTGGCTCACGCCTGTAATCCCAACACTTGGGAGGCCAAGGCAGGTGGATTGCCAGAGCTTACAAGTTCAAGACCAGCCTGAGGCAGAGTGAAACCTCATCTCTAAAAATAGCCCGATGTCGTGGCAAGCACCTGTAGTCCCAGCTACTTGGGAGGCTGAGGCAAGAGTTTGAGGTTGCTGTGAGCTATGACAGCACAGCACTCTACCCAGGCCAGCAAACTGAGACTGTCTCAAAAAGAAAAAAAAAAAAAAAAGAAAAGAAAAGCTCTTTCCTTTCTGCCTCAGCCTTGGTGGGTGCTGCCAAAATGGTAACATGGGCAAGTTTGTGAAACCGGGTAAAGTGCAGCTGGTCCTAGCTGGACACTAGGCCAGATGCAAAGCCATTATCATGAGAGCATATGGGGGCCGGAATCCACCACTATCCCCACAGAATGACAGCTGAAGAGGATTGTCAAGCAATCAAAGATCAAGTCTTTAGTGAAAGTTCATAACTACAATCACCCCAGGCCCACCAGTGACTCTGTGGATGTCCCCTTGAACAAAACTATCCATCGACAAGGACGTCTTCCAAGACCTTGCTCTTAATTGCAAGACAAGCCAGAGACAAGGTCAAGTTTGAAGACAGGTACAAGGCTGGCAAGAGTAAGCGGTTCTTCCAGAAGCTGTGGTTTTAGGTGGCTTTTGTTTCTGTCATTAAAAGTATTGAGGCTTTGCGACTGTGGCTCAAGTGGCTAAGGCACCAGCCACATGCACCTAAGGTGGCGGGTTCAAATCCAGCCCAGGCCTGCCAAAACAACAATGACAACTGCAACCAAAAAATAGCCAGGCGTTGTGGCAGGTGCCTGTGGTCCCAGCCTACTTGGGAGGCTGAGGCAGGAGACTCGCTTGAGCCCAGGAGTTGGAGTTGCTATGAGCTGTGATGCCATGACACTCTACCCAGGGGGACAGCTTGAGGCTGTGTCTCAAAAAAAAAAAAGTATTAAAACAAACAGAAAAAGAAATAAAAGCTTTCTGTCCTCCTCCTCTTTGCCTAAAAGCAGGACATAAATCTGTAAAGATGTCCCCCCTGCCCTCCCTACCAAGGACAGAAGTTCATTGCTGTGACAAGGCTTGACTTTCATCAGGCCAGAGAGCACCCGAGGAAGCCACATGAAGGGAAACCCTTACTGGAATTTACTAGAAGCTCGAAATCCTTTTCCTTTGTCTTGTCACTTCTCTGAAACTTTAGTGTTCTCTTGCCAGGGTTCCCTGTAAGCCAGAGCACCAGCAGCCCCTTGGAGTTGCTCATTTCAGCAGGCGTGTCCTCATGCATGTGCCTGCTGTAATAAACTCCCGTTTGTTTTCTCTTGTTAGCTGGCCCCAGCTGGGTAGAGGAACAAGATGTTTACCCTCCCCTACAAAGGAAAGGTGAAGGCCTCCGTTTTGTCCTGATTTTCATAAAATGGATAAAGCGTCATTGTTTTGCTGATTATAAAATAAAATACATGCTTCTTATAAAGTATGCAGATGATATATATGATTGCATGCACATAGAGATAATTGCTTTTGCTAATTTTCTTCAAACACATACATTCCTTGAAAATAAATGCAGCAGACTTCTGTCTCTAGTCACAGCAAACCAGGAGACCACCCCTTGCACTGAACAACTAGAGACGCTGGTTTAATGAAAACAAAAGTCAAAACACTGTTTTTGAAGCAAATCTTCCATACAGAAAAATTCCAAATTAGATAAGTAGATACTCATCTTTCCAGTGGGTGGAGCCAGGCACGGTGGCTCACCCCTGCTTGTGGGGGGACCATCCTGAAAGACCCACTTCCAAAGAGTACAGGATGGAAAGGGGGGAACAGGCTTACTGGAGGAATCTGGCAGACATTGCTTTAACTATGTCAAAGTCAAAATAAAATATAGAAACAAATGTCTGAACTTAATGTTTTATTTTGGGAAGCAAGAATTGCAATTTGGAGCATACACATAGACCAGATGGTCTTCAATATGTCCAAAGAACAAAGAAAAAGTTGGGAGTTTTGTTAAGAAATGTTTGGTTTGAGGTTTTTTGTTTTTTTCTTTGTAGAGAGGGGGTTCTTGTTCTTGCCCAGGCTAGTCTTGAACTCCTGACCTCAAATGATCCACCCACCTGAGCCTCCCAAAGTGCTAGGGTTATGAAGATGAGCTACCACACCCAGAAAGAGGGATGTTACATATTGCTTCTGAAAGAAAGCTCATTGGCACTAGAGAAGCTTTGGGCTGCTGACAAGCTCTCATCAGTGAGTAATGTCAGCAGGCAAAGTAGTCTCAGGCCATCTACTCGGTAAGAGTGATCTTAAAACTGTGGCAGGTAGTTTGACAACTGGGCTTTCAAAGAATTCTATTCTTGGAGCAGTGCTGAGACCCCCAGGAGCTTCTCCCTCTGGCTCCTTGAGTCAGGTTTAGTTGGGTATAAAAAGAGTATTCCAATTTGCATAATCAACTTTTATAGGCTAGTCATGGTGACTCATGCCTGTAATCCCAGCACTCTGGGAGGCCGAGGCTGGCAGATCACTTGAGGTCAGGAGTTCAAGACCAGCCTGAGCAAGAACGAGACCCCCTGTCTCTGGTAAAAATAGAAAAACTGAGGCAAGAGGATCACTTGAGCCCAAGAGTTTATAGTGACTGTGAGCTACGATGGCACAGCACTCTACTGAGTGAGAAGAAGTAAGACTCTGTCTCAAAAAAAAAAAACTTTTATGACTAAGTGATCAAGATTGAAATCATTAGAAAAATTCGGCTCGGCGCCTGTGGCTCAAATGACTAAGGTGGCAGGTTTGAATCCAGCCCGGACCCGCCAAACAACAATGACGGCTGCAACCAAAAAATAGCTGGGCGTTGTGGCGGGTGCCTGTGGTCCCAGCTACTTGGGAGGCAGAGGCAGGAGACTTGCTTGAGCCCAGGAGTTGGAGGTTGCTGTGAGCTGTGAAGCCACAGCACTCTACCCAGGGGGACAGCTTGAGGCTCTGTCTCA
>CAUYTI010004221.1:0-46878 GCA_963575145.1 Galago senegalensis | reverse complement strand
ACTTTCTTCTAGTATTTTTATGGTTTCATGTCTTAAGTTTAAGTCTTTAATCCAGTGAGAGTCTAACTTAGTTAATGGTGAAAGGTGTGGGTCCAGTTTCAGTCTTCTACAGGTTGCCAGCCAGTTTGCCCAGCACCATTTATTAAATAGGGAATCTTTTCCCCACTCAATATTTTTAATTGACTTGTCAAAGATCAGGTATCAGTAAGTAGCTGGATTCATCCCTTGGTTCTCTATTCTGTTCCATACATCTACCTCTCTATTTTTGTGCCAGTACCATGCTGTTTTGATCACTATGGATTTGTAGTATAGTCTGAGGTCTGGTAGTGTGATTCCTCCTGCTTTGTTTTTATTCCTGAGTAATGTCTTGGCTATTCGAGGTTTTTTCTGACTCCATATAAAATGAAGGATTATTTTTTCAAGATCTTTAAAGTATGACAATGGAATTTTAATAGGGATTGCATTAAAATTATGTGTTGCTTTGGGTAGTATGGACATTTTAACAATGTTGATTCTTCCCAGCCATGAGCATGGTATGTTTTTCCATTTGTTAACATTTTCAGCTATTTCTTTTCTTAGAGTTTCATAGTTCTCTTTATAGAGCTCTTTTGCGTCCTTTGTTAGGTAAACTCCCAAATATTTCATCTCTTTGGCACTACTGTGAATGGAATAGAGTCTTTGATTGCTTTATTCAGCTTGGCTGCTGTTGGTATATATGAAGGCTACAGATTTTCGAGTGTGATTTTGTAACCTGAGACACCGCTATATTCCTTGATTACTTCTAGGAGTTTTGTAGTTGAATCCCTATTCTTTTCCAGATATAAAATCATATCAACTGCAAAAAGTGAAAGTTTAATCTCTTCTGAACATATATGAATGCCCTTTATCTCCTTTTCTTCCCTAATTTTGATGGCTAAAACTTCCATTATGATGTTAAAGAGCAGTGGAGACAATGGGCACCCTTGCCTGGTTCCTAATCTGAGTGGAAATGATTTCAATTTAACTCCATTCAATACAATATTAGCTGTAGGTTTGCTGTAGATGGCCTTTATCAGTTTAAGAAATGTCCCTTCTATACCAATTTTCTTAAGTGATCTGATCATAAAGGGATGCTGGATATTATCAAAAGCTTTTTCTGCATCAATTGAGTGAATCATATGGTCTTCATTTTTTAAATTTTTTTATGTGATGAATTATATTAATAGATTTACGTATGTTGAACCATCCTTGAGATCCTGGGATAAAACCCACTTGGTCGTGGTGTGTGATTTGTTTGATGTATTGGTTGGTTAGGATCTTGTTGAATATTTTTGCATCAATATTCATTAGTGATATTGGTCTATAATTTTCTTTTCTTGTTCTTTTCCTGGTTTGGGTATCAAGGTGATGTTTCCTTCATAGAATGTGTTGAGTAGTATTCCGTCTTTTTCTTTATTTTGGAAAAGGTTGAGTAGTATGGGAACTAGTTCCTCTTTAAAGGTTTGGTAGAATTCTGACATGAAGCCATCTGGTCCTGGGCTTTTCTGTTTAGGGAGGTTTTGTATAGTTGATGCTATTTCAGCACTTGATATAGGTCTATTCAACTTTTCCACTTCATTCTGGCTAAGTCTTGGAAGGTGGCGTGCTTCCAGGTATTGGTCGATAGTGTCTTAGGTCTTATAAGCAGGTACTCACAACGCTTGAGCTCACCATAAGAGTGACAGGCTGTCACTATGACGTTATTACAGTAATATGGTACGTACAACAGTTCATTTTTTAGTTACAGTTCATTACTACATCTTTACAGTCGTGTACATTTCTTTTGATTACAAATTGTACCTATGGTTTGCCTTTTTTGTAAGGTTTATTTATTTATTTATTTATTTATTTATATTTTGAGACAGAGCCTCAAACTGTTGCCCTGAATAGAGTACTGTGGCATCAAGGCTCACAGCAACCTCCAACTCCTGGGCTTAAGCAATTCTCTTGCCTCAGCCTCCCAAGTAGTTGGGACTACAGGTGCCCGCTACAACATCCAGATATTTTTTTGGTTGTAGTTGTCATTGTTGTTTAGCAAACCCAGGCTGGATTCGAATCCACTAGCTCTGGTATATGTGACTGGCGCCTTAGCCACTTGAGCTATAAGCGCCAAGCCATGTAAGTTTTGATACATTTTAACTTTACAATAGATTTGTATATACAGTAGAACCTCTGTAAGTTGACCACCCAAGGGACTGTAACAAACTGGTCAACATCCGGAGGTGGTCAGCGTAAGAACTAGGCCTGCTGTACTGACACGTACGTGTGGTGCATGTCTGTGAAAATTAGGTCAACTGAAGGAGGATGGGCAGTTACAGAGGTTCTACTGTATTTTATGGTAAGTAATAAAATGACTAGCATCTACATATATTTCTTTTTAAAACTTTTTTCACTATTTCTCGGCTATCCCATTCGTTTGAGTTTTTTCTAATTGTTGTAAGCCAAAAGTTTTTCCAATATATTTATTGAAAATAATTTATAAGTGGGCCCACACCTTTAAAACCTATGTTCAAGTGTCAACTGTATGTGTACATGTCTGTAGTATATATTTGTAGTAGCTATAATACTGGATGTCGGAGATACTGATAGTAAATATGTATACACGTTGCTTTATTTAAAATTTTTACCTTTCATAAGGTAAAAATTAGATTTTGATATAACTGAGTAAAAGGAAGAAACATATAAGGTATTCAGATTAACCTACTCTCATATATTTTTTCTTTCTCCTTTGTTTTTAATAAGTTACACCCTTTTACTTGACCACCTCCTCATACCTATCACAAAACCACCACTTTAATGTTGCCAGATTTGGTATTGTGTCCCATTTTTACTTTGAGCCAACCTTAGGAATCTGCCCAAGCTGGCAGGTGGTAAAGCTGTTACTACCTTTAAAGCAATCCAAAAATCGTCACAGGTGTGTTGTCGTGCATCTACAAACAACGATGTAGATAGCAGCAGCCATGCTAAAATTCTCAGTGAAAATTGGGGTCTAAACTTCCCATTTCTATGCTCATTTTAAAATTGTGCAGCTTCCACTATTAAGCACATTGCTAAAGAGGAATTTGTTACCATCACCATAAGTATGCACTCCTGCAGCTATTGGGTAAATGCTGTCTGTGGACAGGAAGAGCATGTGTTGGGGAATGTTCTGGTTTGGGCAGGAGAGTGCATATGTGGACAGGAAGAGCATGTGTTGGGGAATGTTCTGGTTTGGGCAGGAGAGTGCATAGGAACTGGCACTCTCCTGTACGCAACTCTAGGCAGTAACTTGGGCTGTCTCTGGCCTTTGGGGTGATCTTTCTCCACCTCTGCTCTCTCATTCCTAGCCCAAACCCACCAAGGGGCGAATGCGCATTCACTGTCTGGAGAATGTGGACAAGGCACTTCAGTTCCTGAAGGAGCAGAGAGTCCATCTTGAGAACATGGGGTCCCACGACATCGTGGATGGAAACCACCGGCTGACCCTTGGCCTCATCTGGACCATCATCCTGCGCTTCCAGGTAAAGGATATATTCACGGATGCTCAGGATTTAGGCTGCCCTCCCAGGTATGAGCATCCTTGTGGAGCTGGCATCCCCATTCCAGAGGGACCAGGAAAGAAAACCAGGTTGGCAGCACTGTTCAGAGTCAGGTGTGCCAAGCAGTGTGTTGCCCCAGCCCGGAGGCTGTGGAAGCTGCTGTGTCCTCCTCCAGTTTCCTAGGTCTCCTGTCAGGCAGATTGTCGGTCAGGAGGTTTCCAGGCTGCATCCCAGCACACCAGGTCACTGGCATCTCCTCTAATGTTTGCTCTCTGCCCTTGGCTCTCAGGAGCAAAGGTATAAGGATGTGGCTGGTGCTGGGTTCCTAGCACTAGACTGTCTGAACTTCACCAAACTGTGGTGTGTGTCTTAGAATATTTTTAGGAGAAGCTATTTAGAGTTACAGCATGTGTGTGGGCTCCATTTTCGTGTTCTCATTTTCCTTTGGATATGAGGACGCAGTTTTCAGGGGAAAAGTACCAAAGCCTTACACTTGTTTGAATTGATGATGATTTTATGGGTTTTATTATATTTGAAGAGGAAGGCTCTAAATATAGAAGTATTTTAAGCCAGACGGTACTCTCAATATCATTTTGTCTAAGTCTTTTACTTTATGAGGAAACCGAGGACCCAGGGAAGTTAGGGGTGCCATGGGAGAGCAGACAACATTTCAGGGCTGGGAGGCACCACTGGCCTGGTGGCTGGCTCTTTGTCCAGGCACATGTTTCAAGGGCACACTTGTCCATTGAAATTTGAAAGGCAGGAACACGTTCTTAGCATAGTGTCAGGTTACTCTGCAAACAAATATTCTAACAGCCCTGTCTCCTTAGTGCCTGTGTTCTCTGTGCCTTTCCTTCCCTTTCTGCCTCTTTGATAAAGATCAGCTTGATTTTTCTGGGTAAATAAAAGCCTTGCATAAAAAAAGAAAAAGGAAAATCAAATTATAGCTCTCTTTGTTTACTTACTGAACTCAGCCAGTGACCAGTCCCTTATCCTTCTCACTTCCCCTAGGATTGGGCTGTGGGTGTGTCTGTGGGAGGAAGTGGTGGGAGCTAAGATGGAGTTACAGAAAGAAAAGGCTTCCTCACTGGCTGGTTCCCAGAGCCCAGCCCCAGTAAGCTGATTAAGTAGGTCTGAGAAGGGAACTACTATTGAAGATGTCATCATTAATGGAGTTAATTACACCAATCAAGGGCATTTTTTTCCTAGGTAGAACTCTCATGTAGGTGTCTGTTATTCAGTTCCTGAATGATTTGAAGCTGGAGTAGATGCCATTGAATTCACTACTAATTATGGCTTTTTAGGTCTTATGCCAACAGAAGTGAAGTTAGCAGGACACTCCTCAAGTTTCACCCCATTTTGCAAAGTGAAATGTTCCATTTCTATTGCCTTTGGCCTGCAGTAATCAGAGCAGGGAAGAGCATTCCGACTGGCTCCTCTTGACAGCAGCTAGGTGCCTATGTCAGGGAGCTGGCACACACAGCCCTTTTCAGGATTCTCAGCATGAATGGGGTTGAGTCATTGACTAATTAGCTTTCTGCCAGCTTGTTTGTTTCCATACTTCAACCTTTAAATGTGGATGTATTTTCTCCCTTTCCTTTGAGACAAGAGGAACAGGCCATTGATGTTACTGTGTGGCCTGCAAAGCTCATGTCTTACCTGATTCAGCTTCCTGCAGCAGCTTTATTAAATTATCACCAGCTCCGAAAATAGGTAGCCCAGCTCAGGTTTGGTCTCTTTGGTGAAGCTTCCCCGTAAAGCTGCAAAGTTCTCCTCCTTCCCCAGCTCCTGAATATATAGTCTCGTCTTAAGTTCCCAGCACATGTGTGCGTATGTACACTTGGTGTGTACCCCTCCCGCCCCCACCCAGGATGTGGCCTGCCATGCGTGCACATAGCACATGTTCATTAAATACTAATGGTGATGCACAGGTGTTATGCTGCTGTACCTTTAAAAGAGAGTAGAAGACTGAGCAACTGCAGTAAGAGAGAGTCCTTGGGCAGAGAGGGAGCTGGCTAAACTTTCAGAAGGGCAGACATTTTTCTATATTGGCAAATCTAGAAGGGAAATAACCTTCCTCACATAGAAGCATAAGAGAGCTGATGGGAGTTACTGTGAACATTGCAGTTTACCTTTCCCAGTGAGTCTGCGTCTCACCCCTGGAGTGAGGGATGAGGCTGGTTCTTTCACATTACTTTCTGCATATAAGCTAATTATCCTAATAATAGAGATTGGGTTTTATGCAAACTCAAATATCACATTCTTAACCACATTAAAAATAGAGAAAATGTTTAAGTATAGTTTCAATTCTCAGATATTACTCCCAGTTGAAAGTTTCTAGGTTTTAAATGCTGTATTTATCTATTTTGTCCTCCTTCTATCGCCTTTTCAAGAAGAATTCTAGAAAGTATTTATAGATTGAGTAGATAGAGTTTGGCAGGGTGCAAGGTAGAGAAGCTTAGAAGGGTTACAGCTGGAAGAGGACAGATGACCAACCAACATCGTCCACTCCCAAACCCATCTCACATTTTGTTATACTTTCAGAAACTAAAGACAAAAGGGTATTTGGAACATTTGTCTAAAATCATATGGCCAGTAGCTTGCTCCTAATCCAAGAACTAACACTTATGGGTCCTCACCATGCGCTCAGGACTTCACATTCTTCATCACATTTAAGCACATAACCGTTCTGAGAGGCAGCCACGTTCCTGTTGCCACTCGTTAGAGGAAGAAGCGGGAGAGTGCACCCAAGGGCACACAGGTGCTGAAGCCTCGGTTTAGGCCCAGGCAGTCTGACTTTTGTGCTTACTAGCCCAGGCTTTATGGATAATGTTGAAAACATGCTGCCTGTGACTAGCTTACAAAAGCGGACCATGGAAGCACAGCATTTAAATACACTCTTCTCTGAGAGGTTGGGTCAGGTTTCAGGAAATGGTGTGTTCAGTGTCCTCCTCGATGAAGGTTGCACTCTGGTTTAAAAAATGTTTGTTGCAAAAGACACTTCATCTCCATCTGTTTTATGGCTGAATAATATTCCATGGTCTACACAATACCACAATTTGCTGATTTATTTGTGTGTTGGTGGGCAGTTGAGTTGTTACCCTGTCTTTGTGATTGTAGATTGTGCTGTTTTGAAATAGTCAGGCGTGTCTTTGTGATAGAAGGCTTTGTTTTCCCTTTGAGTAAATACCTACTAATGGGATTGTAGGATCAAAGGCAAGTGCTTCTTTTAGTTCTTGGGGAATTTCCATACTGCTTCCTTAGAGCTTGTACAAGTTTGCAGCCCCACCAATAGTGTGTGAGTGTTCCTTTCTCTCTGCATCGCTTGCTTTGGGACTTTATGACGTGAGTAATTCTCTCTGGGGTTAGGTGATGTCTTGTATGGTTGTGAGTCTCGTTTCTCTCACACGACCTGGGTATAGGCCTTTTAGTCAGACTTGAATCTTCCAAATGCAAACTGTGGAATCTAATCCATAGTTGTACCTTCACAATAATCTGAGATTTAAAAAGGAATTGAGAATCTTTGATTATAAAAAGCCAAACAATGAGGTTTGCGATGTACTGTGTGAACCACTGTGTTGGCTTATAGTTGGAAAGGTGGGCTGTCTTAGGTGCAGAAATAAGCTGGGAAGTGACACTGGTAACTAGTCTTCCCTTCACCCAGACCTCTGTGCAAAGTAGAAAACTTAACTCTGGTTGTGTTTCTGAAGTGAGCCCTGACTTCAGGAAGCAGTTTTCACTGACATGGCAGATAGTCCGCAGGGCAAGGCTTTGACCTGAGTTCATTCTTAATGTACATGTAGCCTTGTTCCTCAGTGACTCTTGTCAGGCAGCTGACCCATCTACCTGTCTGGTGTTTATTTCTTTGTAAATCTTAGATCCAGGATATCAGTGTGGAAACTGAAGACAACAAAGAGAAGAAATCTGCCAAGGATGCATTGCTGCTGTGGTGCCAGATGAAGACAGCTGGGTGAGTGTGAACCTGGAGGCGTCGGGCACTTCCTCCAGGACCGAGTTCCACTGTGGTCATCACTTAGAAGGGGTTGACAGGTGTCTTTTCCAGGGCTTCCATTGAGACCTCTTGTTAGCACCTAAGCAGTTGATCCGTTGACTCGCTCTCGGGACAGAAGGGGTCCTGATTTATATTTTGAACCTGTCGTGTTTCCACATCGTTCCCTTCTCTTCATTAAGGAAGCTCCAGAGCACATTATATTTTCAATTTTGAACCATGGAAGCATTTTTAGGAAGAAGCATATTCATAACAGTTTAAAAATACGGTTGTGGATTTTCTTTTCCCTTTGATTTCTGCTGTTTGGGGGAGCTTTGTGCAATGATGTTAACCATTTTACATTATCTGTTTTCCTTCCTTTTCTTCTTTCATTGAAATTTTGGTGAAGATATTTTTAGAGAACTGTATCTTTTTTGTTGCTCACTGAAGTTGTCAGAGCTCAACTGATGCTGAACCTTTAAGTTCGCATCAGATTGGTTTAGGGTGATAAGTACTTACTGAGACCTGATTTTTCTGTCAGATTAATTGGAGTTTCTGTCAAAACTACTTTAAGTGTAGATGGAACTGTAATGGATATGAAGTGTGGAAACTATAGATTAGCTTACGGCCTAATAACGGGATCAGGTCAGGTGTGAACTTTTATCATCCACAGATAAAAAGTTAATAATCCAATGGTATAGAGTGCCTAACTCATTATGGCTCAGTTTCAAACATGGTTTTCCAGGGAGGTACTGGATTCACAGAATGTCATCTGTTTTAGTGATTTAAGGAAAAAAGCAAGTTGAGTGTCCTCTGAACATGTAGTCCCCTACCTCTTTTGCCCCAGAGTAAAGTGTGGATTTGGATCCCAGTGGCTACAGGTCCGGTGTATTTGTAGGTGGAGTAGAAAGCTGGAGGAAGCAGTCCTCAGAGGTGCCTAGCTGTGGTCACTGTTTCCTAAGAAAGAATAGTGTTTTAAATCTAGGATACGATCCGTATCTTTGTGTGGTTCAAGTGTCAAGCAAGAAAAGCCACATAGACGTGTATTTTTATTTTATAGCTAGCTGGAGTTCACGGGCCATTTGTTCTGACTTGATTGTCCTTATTGATTAGTATCTATTGCCTTAGGTTTTACAGTTCTAACATAACCCCAACTTTTTTTTTTTTTTTTTAGATACAATAGTCTCACTTTGTCTCCCTTGGTAGGGTGCTATGGCATCACAGCTCATAGGCTTAGGTGATTATCTTGCCTCAGCCTCCCAAGTAGCTGGGACTACAGGCGTCTGCCACAACGCCTGGCTGTTTTTTGTTGCAGTTTGACCAGGGCCAGGTTTGAACCTGCCACCCTCGGTATATGAGGCTGGCACCCTACTCACTGAGCCACAGGCACTGCCCTACAACCCCAACTTTTTGAAAAATGCTACATTTAGCAAAAATATGAACCCTTATTTAGTAATTGTGTTGTTTTTCTCTTGTTTGTCCTTGGCAGGTACCCCAATGTCAACATTCACAATTTCACCACTAGCTGGAGGGACGGCATGGCCTTCAATGCGCTGATCCACAAACACCGGTAACTCCATGGAGGTCATGCTGCCAATTGTGGGGTTTCAGAATGTTGCCATTCTTCTCTGGCACCTCTGGGTGACTTCTGATTCTCATATCTATTGCCTTAAAAGGGCACCATGGTGGAAATTCCTATATTTCCATTTGAGGAAAACAAGGGAGAATATGTAAATTCTCCCAAACAAACAAGTTCCTCATTATTTTTTGTTCTCTCAGTAAACTTAGAAGTATTTATTTAAAAATCAGTTTCATTATTTGATGATTTCATAATACAGAGGGTACCAAAAACTGTATTAAAATTGTAATACCCAGTATGTACCAGTAACAAAAGATGAATACTATGTACAAGTCATGTTGAACAGCTCTTGTAATCACAGAAGTCAAACATAATTAGAGTGTTACAAGTTTAATTCAGTGTTTCTTAAAATGTATATACTTTTGTGGCACACTCTGTTTTAGAGTTTTTTCCACTAAGTGGTCATTGTAACATTCTTGGAGAGTAATAATTGCATCGTATTAGTGACATGACTTATATTATGTTCCACTGTTGTCGTTCTGCACAGGCCTGACCTGATAGATTTTGACAAACTAAAGAAATCCAATGCACACTACAACCTGCAGAATGCATTTAACCTGGCAGAGCAGCACCTGGGCCTCACCAAACTGCTGGACCCAGAAGGTGAGGACTCAAGGGGAAAAAGCTGGGACCTTTAGCTTCTGTAACATCTGCTTTGTGTCTGTATGTTTTATTTGTACAACATGTTCTGGGAATTACCAAAGGAAGAGGAGCTTCTTGTTGGTTATGAAAATAATTAGAGGATTTGTAGAAAGGGTAACATTAGAAAGGGCCTTGAAAGATGAGTATGGTTTAAGCAGCATCTGAAGAAGAGGTCATTCTTGCATGAGAGACTTACAAGCAAAGGTGTAGAACCAGGAAACGGAAAGGTGAATTTGAGGACCAGAAATCCAGCGTGAAAGGTGTTTAATGGGGTAACAGTAGGGAATACCACAGGAGAGGTAAATGGGGGGTGCTTACAAGCTAAAACTTGTAGAAGTTATTCTGCAGGCAGTGGGGAGTCACTGAAGCTTCTTAGCAGCTGTGCTCAAAGTGGAGAACCTGGCATCAGTTCTCAGTGAGTGCTTGTGGGCCAGCATTCTTCTGAAGGTGGCAAGCAGCTTAGTTTTTGGATGGGTAGAGACTGGAGGCAGGGACTTTGTTAGGAGACTGCTTTGTTTGCTTGTGAGCACGTATGAGCGTAAATGAGAAAGGGGAGTGTGGAGGAAGGAGCAGCACCCTCCGTCCTTCGTGTCTGACCACATCCGTTCTCTGCACAGCACTGATCCCTCCACTCCGCGTCCCTGTGTGGCATGGAGCTGACCTGTGGGGAGCCGGCCCCCAGGTTATAGCTCCCTTGCTTAACAAAATCCTAATTCTAGGCTTCATTTCAATATGAGCTCTCAGAGGGACTTTTTCTAATTTTGAGAAGCATTTAAAATGTCAGAGGATTTGTTTATAGTGCTGTAGGCTTATAGATCCCCTCAACTGTGAGCAAATACGAGAGAGAAAAAAACCCAAGTGTATGTGAGTGAAAGTTTAAAGTTCTTATAAATATAGAACAGGAAGTTTAACTCCCCAAGGGCGTATCGAGGTCATGAGGCTGCCAGGCAGGATTCTTGCTATTTTCCAATGCATGAGATTCACTGATATGTTCGCTACAGGAAGCTGAGATAAAATTATCTTTGTGCTAACTCATTAAATGATTTCTCAATATAAACAGAAAAATTCCTTGGGTTGTGATAAATCTTTGTGCTTTACCCCTACCTTATTATGGGAAGGAATTTTTCCTTAGCCTTAGTTCATTGTGCTTTTGATAAAGAATCCTTTTTTTTCTATCACAGTAGCGAAATTTTTTAATAACTTGCTCATTAGTTAAGCTTTCTAATCACTGCCTGGTATGAAAAAGGGATCGATGTTTCCCAGATCACAAGACAGAGAGCTAAAAAAGGCAGCTGATGTCACTTATCTTTTAAAGTTTGATCTTAATTAGTAGTAGTCAGTGCTCTCAAGGGTGGCACTTAAAAAATACTTGCAGACAAGTTAAAAAGTTTTGCCTGCTCGCTCCTTGCAGTTGCATTGACACTTTGCGTTGATTAAAAGAGAGACAAGGCTGGCGTTCTTTTCTGGCTATCCTCCAGTTCTTTCTCCTTTGGGCGTACACTTTGATGGAGCTGAACAGACACAGAAGCCCTAGGCTGGGAACTATAGCTGTGATTCTGGCCTTCCACCATTGGCTGCCTTGGTGACCCCAGGCGGGGAGCAGCCCAGCACTGGGCCTTAGCGCTCTATGTTTAAAATACAGGAAAGAATCTTGCTTCATACAGGGCTAGGGGAGGGTTGGGGGTAGAAATGAAGGTGTATGTGTAAATGTATAAAGAGCCTGTATAAAAGAGCCTCTTGAAAAAGAGCCTGATGCTCTAAGGATAAGAGCTGTCCTGTGGGTTTTCTTCTCACTCTATCCCAGTGGTTCTCAACCTTCCTAATGCTACGGCCCATTTTTAATACAGTTCCTATAGGTTGCGACCCACAGGTTGAGAACTGCTGGTCTATCCCAAGTTGAGCACTTCATTGAATATTGCTATACCTCAAAGACTGATCATTTTTTTAAAGATCATATTTGTTCTCTGAACAGATTTTTATTGACCACCCACATTGTGTAGGACAGCACACTAGGAAGATGGTAGGTGGAATGACGGGCTTGGCAGGACAGGCTTGCCCCCGAGGACTGAATCTTAAAAGGCAAATCAAACAGGCATAAAGAATCGTAATGCCTGGTAGAAAGTGAGCTGTGTGTCCATATAAAGTCCAGGGGAATAGAGGAGGGAGACAGTACCACCAGCTTCAGGGATCATAAGCCATTGTATTGGGCTGGTGGGCTGGTGACTTTGAGCTGGACCTTGAAGGATGGTGAAAAAGTAGTTAGGTAGGGAAGACCATCTTAGGCAAAGAGAAGTTGTGAAGGGAGGCATGTTAGAAATTGGGATGGGGAAGGGGAATGGAGAAGAGTCAAGTCTGGATCAGATACATAGATTAAAAGTGTCAATAATGCTTGACACTTAGAGGAAGTGCAGTAAATATCTGTGGAATAGAAGGATTGGGAAAAAAAGGAAGGAAAGTTGCATCCAGATTCTAGAGGCCTAGAGGGCTTATACTTTATTCTTCAGACTGAAGGGTACTTCTGAGTAATTTTGAGGTAGGAGGAAATGTGTTCACAACCGTGCTTCTGGAAGATCAGTCTGGGGCACCACGTGAGTGAACTGAGTAGTAGACAGACGCCGTAGGGAGCCGTGTCTCAGGTTGTGGAGCTGGGAGTCTGAACCATAAATGACAATAGGGTTGCATAAGTAGAGCCATCCAGATTCAGAAGAGTGACCATCTGGATATATGAGTAACAGGCGATAAAGATGTCCAAAGACTGAGAGGCTGGTGCCAGAAGCAGAAATGAGGACTTAAGAAACACAAACCCCGTTTGGTAAAGTAGGGGCAAGGGGAAGAGCAAGATGTGCCTGCAGAAGGCATTTTGTGAATATTCACATGATAAACAGATCAGTGAGATGGTTTCATCCTTATAGCCCTTGTAATTAATGCACTGATGACAGAACCTGCAGATACAGAAAATGAAGGTGGGGGGCTGTTCAGTGTTGGCAGACAGTTGTTCTGGTTTTGCTGCTGCCTGGGTGGGCACAGTGGCAGCACCCCTAAGCAGAGTCTTCTCTGGGTTACAGACATCAGCGTGGACCACCCTGATGAGAAGTCCATTATCACTTACGTGGTGACTTACTACCACTACTTCTCTAAGATGAAGGCCTTGGCTGTTGAAGGAAAACGAATTGGAAAGGTGAGCTCACCGCAGTTTTGTAAGAAGCTTGCCAACAGCAATCTGTGGCAGCCCCCGAGAGTCACAGGAAAGTAGGCAGAAGCCTCTTCATCCTAGGGGTAACAGGAGGGAGGAGCAATGGCTGAAGTATTTAGGAAAGGATTTGAGGGAGTATCTCAGACCCGGGAAAACCTCTCTCCCCAACCAGTCCAGAAAATTGAGTATTGGAAATCTGGCCAAATTGACTAATGTCATGGATATGAAATCCTACTTACAACACAGTTGAAAGGTTTGGTGTTAGGCTTTTTACTTTCACTTCTCCTTTGGCCAGTGTTCATTCATCTGCTGTATTTTTCAAAACACCTCAGACCAGATGACGTTGTCACACCCTGTATGTAATAGAATGGAAAATGCATGGGACAAGACCAAGCTATTTAGAGCCCTTTTTCTAGGAATTTCAGAGGTTAAGCTACAGAAGTCATTCAGAAATTCTTTGCCTGGGGGTTGGGAGGTTACAGAACCAATTATAGTCCAGTTAAGCTGTCATTGCTCACCACAAAAAAAAAAAAAAAAAAAACCAGTCTGGGTGCATGTTAGCAAATGGTTCTTTGAGTTACCATGCTCATGCTGAAGCCAGATGGAGTCATTTCAAAGACAGCCACGACAGTGCACTTGCTCACACAGGGCTGCCCCGACATTTACTCCCGCGGTGACACCATCTTTTCGTTGTTTCTAACTCTTGTGTACAGGTGCTTGACAATGCTATTGAAACAGAAAAAATGATCGAAAAGTATGAATCACTTGCCTCCGACCTTCTCGAGTGGATTGAACAAACCATCATCATTCTGAACAATCGCAAATTTGCCAATTCACTGGTCGGGGTTCAGCAACAGCTTCAGGCATTCAACACTTACCGCACTGTGGAGAAACCACCCAAGTAAGAAGCAGATTGTAATGAGAAGCTCTCAGTATGGGAAGAGAGGTCAGAGTAGCCAACAGACTCCTGTGACCTCTGTGACCTCTGTGACCTCAGCTCTTAACTTGAATGTCTCTCACCACTGGCCTGCCTTACCCTTTCTCATATGATTCTCTGCTGTTGAGATTTATTATACATCATGCCTCTTCTGAGCTGTTTATAATAGAAATGTGCCTGTGATGTACAGGATACATAAGAATACTAAGAAATAGTACAGGTCTCCAGTCCATTATCCAAAACCCTTGTGCTAGTATGTTACAGGCTCCATATTTTTTGGATTTTTAGAAAAGTGGCACAGTGCATATGTTCTGTTAATACAAAAGCCCCAGTGGGTCTGAGGCAGTAATTCATAACCAAGCCCACTAATACCTGTAGCAAAATGTGTAAATATTCACCTTGCGCTAGATTAAAAGAGAGACTAGTTGTATAACAGTTCAGATCAGATTTTGCTGGCCAAAACTTTGATTCTTTTTTATGTACTTTAATTCAAGTTCTTAATTGTTGAAGGAGGATGGTGGGCCTTTATCTCTTGCATACTGTAGTTTCAAAGTCATTCTTTTTCTGGAAGCTCCACTCAGTTGTGGATTCCTTAGTGAGGTCTCTGAAACCCATTGAAATTATATCAAATATTTGACAGAACCCTTGTTGACTGCACTCAGCTGTGCTCTGTGAGTGAAGTAAGTCCATTGTCCTTTGACACCCTCAAATATAAATCTCAGGGACAACAAACAACCACAGAAACAGTCCCACCATTTGGCATATTTAAAGGGTTGTAATACCCAGTAACTAACCTGCTGCTGTCTCTCTGACATGCATTTCACATAAATCAGACCAGAGATCAGTGGCTTTTAAAATTGCATGACTATATGAAATATTTTCTTTCTCCAATAACAAATGAACTTTTTCGAAGGAACAAACTATAGTAGGTAATGATTATGGCCCTTTTTCTCTTTGCTTAGATTTACAGAGAAGGGGAACTTGGAAGTACTGCTTTTCACTATTCAGAGTAAGATGAGGGCCAACAACCAGAAGGTCTACATGCCCCGGGAGGGGAAGCTCATCTCTGATATTAACAAGGTAAAAAGCCTTTGGGTCCTCCTGGGGCCTTGTAGTTTTCAGGATCCGTCTGGGGGTCTTGATAGCTAAGAAGACAGGAGACTGAAAGGGTGTGTCCCTGCCTGCTGAACCTGGTAATCGGCAGCTGGTGCTCAGGTGTGGCAGGGGGCCAAGCAGGTACTTGAGGTAGGCCAGTCTGGTGGGGACTTTAAGGGGGGAGCATAGTTAGATTCTATCCAACCAGCTTTGGCTCAGGCTGTTTACCTTGCTACTTAAATATGCTTTAGTTTACTCTCATCTGTCCCAGGCAGTCATCTCAAACCTCTATAAATTACAGAAAGGAGAAGTCAAAACCTCTATTTCATGTGTTTGGAATCTCCAGAAGTTGTGGGGCTTAAATGTTGGCTCCTTCCATCAGGGAAGCTCTGAAAAATCAATTTTCATTACTTTGTCTATATGTTGGCAATTACAGAATTTCACAATGGCATTATTTCTGGCTAGAAATTCAGAAAATCTAGAATTCTGTGGTCAGTTGTACATACTTAGATTCCTGTCAGTGGAATGTTTGGATTTTTTTTAATGAGACAGCAGGCATATTTTATAGGGATGGATGTAATGTGGGCAATTGGTCAGGATTTCAAAAGAAATAATCAAATGTATAAATCTTTTATAAGTGGTTCATGGTGGAGTGAATAAGAGATTCATAATTTTTCTCATTTATTTTGTATGATCAGAGCTATTTAGATAATTTATTTCCTCTTAAAATAAGAGATTTATAATTGCTTCATATCTATAGGTATTTTTTTTTTCAAGTGAAACACAGGAACTTAAGGTTTAGATCTCCGTGAGTCTACACCGAGAGAAAAATATTTTTTCTCAAGGTTTAAGAGTCAGTGAGGGTGGGAATGGGATTTCCTCTTCAAGTCCTCAGCTCTTTTTGAGGACTAGTAGCTGTTGGCTATAACTGAGAAAGGTTCCCTGAACGTTGTTTCTCTCCTCCACTCATACAGGCCTGGGAAAGACTGGAAAAAGCGGAACATGAGAGAGAACTGGCCCTGCGAAACGAGCTCATACGTCAGGAGAAACTGGAACAGCTCGCCCGCAGATTCGATCGCAAGGCAGCTATGAGGGAGACTTGGCTGAGTGAAAACCAGCGTCTGGTGTCTCAGGTTCTGCTCTTGACATCATTAAAGAAACCACAGCTGGGGTAACCTGGAAATGTAGGCTGTACCCAAGGGCCGCAGGGCCGCAAGACATCTGCTCATCAGTCTTCAGTTCCTCTGAAGTAACTGCGGGGTCATCTCGCCTACTTCCCATGAAAAGGATGTTTATAATTTCTAATATGCTTTCTCTTCTATTTATCTAACTTTTCATGGATTTGGAAGCAGTTCAATCAGTTTGTTTAGAGCCAGTGAGTGTGTGTGAACCATTCACATTTATGTAAGTTTTACCCGTTCCTCTCTTTGCCTCACTCTTTGACCAGCTAACCCTTCAAGGCAGTTAGACTGGTTGTGAAGTAAACAAAAGAGGCTTTTCGTTTCTACTTGGCTTGGCATAAGCTATCACCTGCTCAGTCTCTTTAAGTCAGGTGCTAGATATGAGCTGGGCCCCTCTGCAAAATGAGAAGTTGCTGGCTGCCTTTGGAAAGGGCACTTGATTTGAGTTCAAGGCAGAGACCAGTTGAGAGAGGGAGGCCTCAGGAGTCAGCTTTGGCTTTAGGACCACCAGGATGAAGGTGTGCTCAGGATTTCACCTCTGTTCTCTGTTTCTTTTCTTAGATTGAGTGACTTTTAAATTCTATGCTTATTTCATTTCTCTGTAGGACAACTTCGGGTTTGACCTTCCTGCAGTTGAGGCCGCCACAAAAAAGCACGAGGCCATCGAGACAGACATCGCCGCATACGAGGAGCGTGTGCAGGCCGTGGTGGCCGTGGCCAGGGAGCTCGAGGCAGAGAATTACCATGACATCAAGCGCATCACAGCGAGGAAGGACAATGTCATCCGGCTCTGGGAATACCTACTGGAGCTGCTCAGGGCCCGGAGGCAGCGGCTCGAGATGAACCTGGGGCTGCAGAAGATTTTCCAGGAAATGCTCTACATTATGGACTGGATGGATGAAATGAAGGTAAAACCTGAGCTGTCCTACCAGACCTCTGGGTTTTGGAACCCATCCACTAATCCCACGTCATGTCATGTCATATCATCGTGCTGCTCGTCTAACTGCCCACCTGTAAAATCAGAGAGTGACCACGTTACCCATGGGAATATTGTTGGCTCACAAGTTAAATAAGACATGAAAGGTGAAAAACTTGTAATGAAGAGCAGTTCACTAGGTAGAGGTCAGCTACTATGATTAAGATCTAATTTAGATGCATTCCATATAGGCAATCAATCAAATTGTGGTTTGTTTTTAATTTTTTAGGGTTGGAGTAGCTTTCTGTCTTACTGATCTTTCTGAGTGAGTTACGCTGCTTTGGGGAGGAGGGCCAGGAAGGAAGTGGGAGGTGATGTGGACATAGCACAGGTCAGGCACCACATGACTGAAGCCGAAAGTGCCTGATCTCTTTGTACCTCCTCCTGTCTTCGTTTTTAGATGGCGATCATACTTAACTGTCTACCGTATCTTATTATTAGAAAGATAGAGTACAGTAACATGTGTACAGATCATAGGACCAGCGGATGGCAATGGCTGCTCATGCCAGCTCTGAGCATAAGAGTTCTCAGCTTTCCTCCTGCCATCATGCCATAGGCCTGTGCCTTTTATATGTTCTCTGATGCAGGCCACAGAATGCTAATCTGTATCAAGCAGTTCTCCAGCTGGGCTGCATTTAGTCTTGTAGCTAGAATGGGGCAGTTTTCAGACAGTCTCATGGAGCCGCTTGTCTCTGCACGCTGTGTTCCCAAGCTTGACCTTAGGCAGGAGATTTCCTTCCCAGGATATGAGCCCTGGTCTGTTGCTTAGCACTCTTGAACCATTCCTGGCAGAGGGGCAAGGTCACCTGATAGCATCAATTTTCTCTCCCATTGTCCTGGATTTATGATGTTCTTAAGTATGGTCTGTCTTGACCTCTTAAAATAGAAATGCTCATAAAAATGTAGCAGATATGTTTTTCATTTTACAAATCATGATGTATATTCTAATCCAGGTTGATTCAGAGATTTCCTTAGAAGAAGGAAGTAGAAATTTTACCTGCAGAAAATTTAGGATGAGGCTCCCAAATTTGACTAACTGATGGAAGAAAAAAGAAAATGTTAGTGGGTTCAAACTTAAACCCAGGAAGTTGGTTGGGGTCTAGTAAGCCTGGCAGCCACCTGACCCTGCTCTCCTTAATTAGGTTAAAGATGTGGCTTGTAAGCTTTCAGCTCAGTTCTTCTCCTGTTTATGTGAGTGTGGTAGACCCATGCCATTAAAATCTCTAACAGAGGAAAAGCATCCACTTAAGGGACCAGGAATATTCTAAAAGATTTTTTTACGCTTTGAAGTGTCTGAGTCTGTTACTTTTCTTTACCTCAGAGTTTCCTGAAAAGCTGTTTCAGCAGTTTCTTCTTGAAGCCTCACTTATTTTATTCTGTACTTCCAGTGTATTTGTCTTGCTGCTTCTGAGGTAGATGATCTTTAGTTTACTGTGTCTCTCCCGACACTGGCTTTCAGGTTTGATTTGTTTTGTTCTGGTTTGTTTGCCATCATCTTCCCTGGGAGGTATAGGGTCTTTGGCAGGCAAGAGGGAAGGTGCAGCTCTCTGTCCAAAGATAATGTGGTATGGAAGTCAAGGTTATATTCACAGATGTCCTTTCTGTTTCGTCTTGTGCGCAGGTGCTATTACTGTCTCAAGACTATGGCAAGCACTTGCTCGGTGTGGAAGACCTGCTACAGAAGCACGCTCTGGTTGAAGCAGACATTGGCATCCAGGCAGAGCGGGTGAGAGGTGTCAATGCCTCTGCCCAGAAGTTTGCAACAGATGGGGAAGGTAAGGATGGACCATTCCAAGCTTTCCCTCCTGGTCCCCAGAGCGTGTGGTAGTGGGGTTTTTTAAGTTGCTTCACTACTGTGGGTAATGATGGGTTTGTCTGCTACCGTGTCATGGAGCAGCGGCCTTGTGAGCACAAATTCTGTCTTGTTTTTCTGAAACAGACGCATCTTTTTCTTAAATACTCAACATTCTGCTTTGCTTTGAGTGGCTTGATGTTTGTCGGTGCAAGTTTGCCAGACCACATTCTGGCCATGCACCAGCAGCTCCTGGCTGTCACACCTGGCTGCGCGTACCTGTTTGGAGATGATTTAGAATGATTTGGTTTTGCTGCTTACATTTTCAGTTAAATGTAGCCACCTTCTTTTATATGACTCACGTGCTTTCTTTATTCGTAAGTGATCACTCTGCAGTTGGGCCAAAATAATACTTATCACTGCCCCTTCCTTTGCAATCAAGAGTCTAGGAGGTGCTGGTGGCCTCACACCCTGTGTTCAGATTTTGAAGTGAACTGGTAGTCCCACAGTGAGAGCGTGGGGTGCAGCTTACTGCCTGCAGGTGATCAGGCCCCTGCTGCTTGTTCACTCCCATATCTGTTCCTTGGTGTGAACAGGTTATAAGCCCTGCGACCCTCAGGTGATCCGGGACCGCGTGGCCCACATGGAGTTCTGTTATCAAGAGCTTTGCCAGCTTGCAGCTGAGCGCCGGGCCCGCCTGGAAGAGTCCCGCCGCCTCTGGAAGTTCTTCTGGGAGATGGCTGAGGAGGAAGGCTGGATAAGAGAGAAGGAGAAGATCCTGTCCTCCGACGATTACGGGAAGGACCTGACCAGTGTCATGCGCCTGCTCAGTAAACACCGGGCGTTCGAGGACGAGATGAGCGGCCGCAGTGGCCACTTCGAGCAGGCCATCAAGGAAGGTGAAGACATGATCGCTGAGGAGCACTTTGGGTCGGAGAAGATCCGTGAAAGGATCATTTACATCCGGGAGCAGTGGGCCAACCTGGAGCAGCTCTCCGCCATTCGGAAGAAACGCCTGGAGGAGGCCTCACTGCTGCACCAGTTCCAGGCTGATGCCGATGACATCGACGCCTGGATGCTGGACATCCTCAAGATCGTTTCCAGCAGTGACGTCGGCCACGACGAGTACTCCACGCAGTCTCTGGTCAAGAAACACAAGGATGTGGCGGAAGAGATTGCCAACTACAGACCCACCATCGACACACTGCACGAACAGGCCAGCGCCCTCCCCCAGGAGCACGCAGAGTCTCCGGATGTGCAGGGCAGGCTGTCTGGCATCGAGGAGCGCTACAAGGAGGTGGCGGAGTTGACGCGGCTGAGGAAACAGGCACTCCAGGACACCCTGGCTCTCTACAAGATGTTCAGTGAGGCTGATGCCTGTGAGCTCTGGATCGATGAGAAGGAGCAGTGGCTCAACAACATGCAGATCCCAGAGAAGCTGGAGGACCTGGAGGTCATCCAACACAGGTGAGCGGGCACTGCTGGGCACTGGCCCTCCCCCCATGACCACCAGGGGTTAAGGAGCTGACCATCCCCATTGAACTGCCCTTTCAGATTTGAGAGCCTCGAACCGGAAATGAACAACCAGGCCTCCCGGGTGGCAGTGGTGAACCAGATCGCACGCCAACTGATGCACAGTGGCCACCCGAGTGAGAAGGAAATCAAAGCCCAGCAGGACAAACTCAACACGAGGTGAGTGTCAGACCAGCAGCATGCTGGCTGCATTGTGTGGGGCTAGAGAGGGTCAGGAGCTTCCTGGGCAGGGTCACTGGCATCATGACCCTGATGTCATGTCACTCATGTCTCCCTTTCAACATGTCCCGGTTTTGTAACATGTGTCTCGGGTCAATGTCATTGAGGACAGAAAGAGACCTGTGTCAACCCAGCACCTACCCCTCTCCACATCAGAATTAGGGCTGTGATGTGGCCTGAGCCCAGCATGGCAGAAGGCATTGATGTGGTCCCTGTGCTATGCCTTCAGAAATGATTGTTTGAACAGCATGCTTCAGACTGACTTTGCCAGTGAAAATCCTGATTGTCAGGGCAGACCTTGGTCTTGGTCTTGGTCTTATCATTGTGTTGAACAAACATGTTTGAGTTTGGTGTGGTTGCCAGCTGGCCTTGGTTCTGAAGGTTACTTAGATTTGGAAAACGTTCTTAAGTGCAGTTCAGAGGTGAGTAAAATGTGACAGACATAGACTGTTACTCAACTGTGGGGACAGATATGTTATAGCTGCTCACGTTGGAACTCTCAACACATCCCTCTTCCTGAAAGGCTTTTTCCAGATTACATTACATCCTTGAGCTATTTCTCTAATACTTGGTATTCACATACTGAGGGAGGTGATTTTCCAAAAAGCAGGTGGTCCAAACACAGAAAGCAAATGTGCAGCGTTAACCGTGACTGTCCAGCTCCTTGTCTAGACACAGTCAGTGTCCCTTCCTCATGCTGCATTCTCTGTCCTGCATTCACAGGTGGAGCCAGTTCAGAGAACTGGTCGACAGGAAGAAGGATGCTCTTCTGTCTGCCCTGAGCATCCAGAACTACCACCTCGAGTGCAACGAGACCAAATCCTGGATTCGGGAAAAGACCAAGGTTATTGAATCTACCCAGGACCTGGGTAACGACCTGGCCGGCGTCATGGCCCTGCAGCGCAAGCTGACCGGCATGGAGCGGGACTTGGTGGCCATAGAGGCGAAGCTGAGCGACCTGCAGAAGGAGGCAGAGAAGCTGGAGTCTGAGCACCCAGACCAGGCCCAAGCTATCCTGTCTCGGCTGGCCGAGATCAGCGACGTGTGGGAGGAGATGAAGACCACCCTGAAGAACCGAGAGGCTTCCCTGGGAGAGGCCAGCAAGCTGCAGCAGTTCCTGCGGGACTTGGATGACTTCCAGTCCTGGCTCTCCAGGACCCAGACAGCCATCGCCTCAGAAGACATGCCTAACACCCTGACGGAGGCAGAAAAGCTTCTCACCCAGCATGAGAACATCAAAAACGAGATTGACAATTACGAGGAGGACTACCAGAAGATGAGGGACATGGGCGAGATGGTCACCCAGGGCCAGACTGACGCCCAGTACATGTTCCTGCGGCAGCGGCTACAGGCGTTGGACACCGGCTGGAACGAACTCCACAAAATGTGGGAGAACCGGCAGAATCTCCTCTCCCAGTCGCACGCCTACCAGCAGTTCCTCAGAGACACAAAGCAAGCCGAGGCCTTTCTCAACAACCAGGTAACGTTTGTCATTGCCTTCCCTTCTTCTGTCAGAGAAGACTCCATTTGACTCTTGAAACATTTTGGCCAGGGCTGTGGGTTTAAACTATACCTGTTTGAAAGTAGAAGGATAATTTAGAGGATTTGTTTCCCTTGACTCCAATGGCACTGAACCCCGTCACAACATGGGGGACAGGAATTGAAGATTTCTACCAAGAGCTACCTTGCCTTGCAAAAATAGGGTTCAGTTTCAGCTACTGTTGAGGACCTCTTAAGTCCATAGTATGTTCTCATGATTGAGATACTGATCCCACAGGGCTGTTAACCTCCCTTAAACAAGAGCATGTGAAGGGTGTGTTGCTGATGCCCTCCTGAGCACATGAGAGGCCTGGTGGCGCTGATACACAAAGCTTTGGTTTCTTTGGTTTCTTACTCACTTTGGGAAAAACATTTAGAGCATTTAAGCTCTGGGGGAAATTTAGGTTTTTTCTCCCTACTTCTACTTCTATCTGATTTAATAGATTATTTTATAAAAGTGTAATGAAGCAAGTGTTGTGACATATGTTGCATGGAACGTAGGAAAATGAGTTCTTGCTGCAGATGTGTCATCCTGTTGTGAATTTTATTCCTCTTTAAAATAAGGAGTATGTTTTGGCTCATACTGAAATGCCCACCACCTTGGAAGGAGCTGAAGCAGCTATTAAGAAACAGGAGGACTTCATGACTACCATGGACGCCAATGAGGAGAAGATCAATGGTGTCGTGGAGACGGGCCGGAGGCTGGTGAGCGACGGGAACATCAACTCAGATCGCATCCAGGAGAAGGTGGATTCTATTGATGACAGGTACAGCCTTCTGAGTTCTTAAGGGAGTCTTCCACCTTGGAACTCTCAACTTTCTGAATTGGTGGCCAGGAATCCTTTCCCAGTGGGCAGAACACAAGTACTCTGCAAAGTCTTACCTACACACACAGAAAATTAGAGTAGCATGTCGCTGCTTGAGAGTGTGGCTCACACCTGTAATCCCAGCACTCTGGGAGGCCAAGGTGGGTGGATTGATTGCCTAAGCCCAGGAGTTCGAGACCAGCCTGAGCAAGAGCAAGACCCCGTCTCTAAAAATAGCCAGATGTTGTAGCAGGCACCTGTAGTCCCAACTACTCAGGAGGCTGAGGCAAGAGAATTGCTTGAGCCCAAGAGTTTGAGGTTGCTGTTAGCTATGACACCACAGCACTGTACTAAGGACAACAAAGTGAGACTCTGTCTCAAAAAAATAAATAAGTAAAATAAAGCAGAAAAGAGAATGTGGTTCTCATAAGACACGTACAAGTGTCCACAAAGATAAGAAAGCTTGAAAATCCAAGCTAAGCCTTAACCCAACTCCTGTATGAACTGTACTGCTGTGTAACAATAGGGTATAAGCAGCACCCTTTGAGAGTTGACATAGACATGTCACCTGATGGGACCCCGAGAGCCAGACATTTTCCCAGCCAAGTCCACAATTGCCTTCATCCATATAAGATTTCTCTGAAGGCTGCCAGGAGAGAATAGGAAGGGAAGGTGAGGTTCACTGGAAGTAAGTACCTGGCAGAGCCTCAAAGCACCATTATCTGGCCTTTTTTTAGAAAATTGGCTTGGATAATGCTGTAATAGGTTCTTTTGCATAATGAGAGAAAAAGCAGTTTTCTTCTCTAGGATTGGATGTTCATTTTTTCATTTCTACTTAAATTTCTTTTCTTTTTATTTATTTTTTTGCATATCTGAAGATTTTCTCCCTGGCTGGAGGCCAGTGTACTCTCTTTGACTGTAACTCTTTGACTCACCACTTCCTCTTGCCCTACCCTGCTTAGTAAAGGTGAAGGTCAGAGCAGATCAAGGGTTAGATGCACCAGCATGGACCAGTTCTGGGCTGGTCACTTCAGTCCTGGGCAGCTCGTCTGCCTCACTAGCCTCAGTTCCACCCGATCCTTTCTGGTCCCAGTCTGAGCTGGATCTAAGGACTCATTGTGAGACTAACGTCATCAAGGAACAAGCTCTTCCTTGAGGCTCCTCCTCTGGCCTTCAAATGCATTGAAAATGAAGAACTTCTTGCTGAGAACATTCCTTGCTTACCACGTCTGAGAGGGTCTCCTGGGACCCTTGGTCAGATTAATTTAAGATAAGATGTGGGGTGGAAAGCAGAAGAAGTCTTTTTTCCCATAATGATTGAGCTCTTGACTTTAGTACTTCCAGTCTTTTTTTTTTCCTTCACTGATTCAGAGCCTGAGCCATCTGTTCTAAGGGTGTTGCTGTGGACATAATTTATATTAATTATAGTTTTGTGTCTTTTGCTTTTAAGACAACTACAGACCCTTAAGTGAGTGTAAGAAACAAGGACTGGGCAAGGCATTCTTAACCTAAAGAAAATAATTTCTTTTTCCCCCTGCTGTTAACCATTATTTTATAAATATGATACTTTGTATTCTTCCCTGTTAGATGCACACAGCTGGTTTCCTGAAGACAGGTTTGCATTCAGTTCAGGCGGACGTGCAGCTGCCATGCTGTTCCTTGGTTTATTTATTTGTCCCTAGTGCTGTAGCTGCATGGGGCTGTGGGAAGCAGGTGATGCTGTCAAGACTGGGGACTCCTGGACGTTAGGGAATGTTTCAGCCACCCTCAGTTTGGCTTAACCTTCCTTTTGCCCTTGACTGAAAGCCTGGGCTCCTGGAGTTCTAGGGCATCCTTAGGATCTCTCCATTCTACAAAAGAAACATAAAGAGGATCCCATGCATCAGTAAGCTGGAGAAAGATGGAATGAGGGGCCTTCCCGTTGATCTGCCATCAGGAAAACTCCATTTTCTCATCTTTCCCAGTTGGTGTTAACTGAATTCTGGTTTCACTTTAATATCCCTGGAGGCTTCAAGCTCTGAAACTGACCCTAGAGTATACTTTGTCTGTTATAAAAATATCCACATCTCCGAGTTCCGGGTGTTGTAAGTGCACAAGCTAAGTAAACATCTAAACCTTCAGATCTAATCCCCTTACCAGAAACATTCTGACACTGTGGCTGAAACTGTTCTTGTAGAAGGTAAAGTCATTATAACGTGCTTACGTTCAGGAAATCTCCTGAGTTGAAATGAAAAAGTACCATAACAAAGACGCCGACTGCAGTAGAGGTGGGTGGGGCGCGAGTGGCCTTTGGCGTGCCTGTGACTGTGTGGAAACCAGCTATTGTCCAATAGCCTGTCCCAGGGGTGCAGATGAGGAAGGAAAACTCCAGCCACAGCACAGTCTCTGGGGACAAGGGACAGCATCCAGCTTCCTGAAGCAGGACTGTCTCACAAGAGAAAACCAGCTTAGAAATTAGCCCACTGTTTTACTTAGGTGCCTGAGATTCTTTACTTTCACAGGACCGGTGTTACACCCGGCATGTGCTCATGTGGTGAGGGAGCTGTTGAGTCTAGTTGGGAGGAGATGAGAGATGGAAATAAAACCAGAGAACCTTGCCCCAAACAAAGAGCACTCTTAAAGCTATGGAGACTACAGCCAAGTTTTAGAAGGTCCTTCTCGGGCCCTTGCCTATAATTGAATACATGATCCAACCTTGAGAGAATTTCCTGAGTCTCACTTCCCATAAGTGCCTTTGGTTTGCCACTAGTAAACCAGGAAGCCACACTCACTCCTTTCGAGTGTTTCTGAGTCAGCGACAGTCCCAGCTGCCCGCATGGCTGTGTTACACCCTTTGGAGTACACCACGAGACAGAAAGAGACGCTGGGCAGGAACCCGTTGGGCATGCGTGGGACTTGATTATGTAAGAAGTACATTTCCAGATTCGGCTGGCTGTATTTCTCCCTTAGTAAATCTTCTTAGACAGTGTTTGACATTATTTTCATTTCGGTTATTTCCATGAGCATCAAAGATGCATGTCCTATTTATTGTTAACTTCTGGTATCTGGGGTTCTTCCTTCCCATCCTAGCACTTTGATGAGATGCCTTGCTGAAAGGAACGGAAGCTTTTCTTCAAGGCCTTTGATTAAAGGCGTTGAATCCTGCGTTTTGTCACTAGATTTGCTGAAGATTTGCTTTATTTTCTTAATCTCCTGTAGAAATACAGCTGGAATTGAGGGCAGGGGACTTAAAACATTTCTCTTGATATTCCTTACCCACCCATAATTTTAGATGGCTAATTCTTTTTAGCCCACATTGATAATAATCTTTTATTTTAATGTATTTTTTATTTTTGGTTTCAGATGACAGGTAACAATGACATAAAGTGACTCTGGCCTTTGTTATTTTTTGTTGTTAGATGTGCTTCTAATGTTTTTGAGGGGGGAACTACTTCCCTTAATCCTGTCTAACACGTGCCATTTCAGTGCATGCTTTCTAATGTGTTTTAGGGTTTTATATCATTTAATATGTCTAAGCTCTTCATTTAGCTTTGTAACTTTTTCATGTTCGCATTTTACCTAAGTGGTATAAACATATTAAGATCCGTTTTCTTAAAGCTATGAAACCCCTTTCAACTTCAAAGAAAATTTAAAGGCACATATATTTGAGATACATACCTGGCAATATTATTTCTATTTATAATTTATATATTATATTTAACAAAAATTATATGTAACATACAAATATGTACCCACTGGTACCTGTAGGAGCCACAAGAGCAAAGAGGGCTTTCTCCTCAGGCTGATGGTGGCTGACGCTGCTCCTGTCCTTGGTTTCATCAGCTTCTATTGAAGGCCCACGGAACACATGTGTCATGCAGCCTTTCTCTCTCCTGGGGCGGTTTCTTGAGACATCAGGCAGCAGCATGTGTGCACAGAGCTGCTCTTTCTCAGCACTGTCACATCCCAGGCTGTGTTCTTTATCATCCCTGCCACAGAGGCCGGTGGGGATGGAGGAGAGACTTTGTCCATATGTCCAGACACAGGAAGTGAGAAAGTGCTTTGAAAATCAGAACAAAACCCCAATTCTTCTCATCTGTGTTTTCTTCCTTTACCTGTCTTCCTATCCTGCGTGTTGCCTGAGTTACTCAGGAGTACACGTGTCAGAGAGGTATACGCCCTGCAGTGCGTCATGACCCTCAGCAGATGCTCCTGGAATGGTGGCGCCATTGAAAGGCGTCCTAGTCCTTCTCACACATTCTCGTTGCATGCTCCACTGAGTGCATGTGGCCCTGGTGGGGAAGGAGTTCAGTGTGCGGTGTTCAAGCTGGGGTGCCAGCCACCCCATTTTCCCTTATCATTTACTGAGTTCAGCAGGTCCTTCAATTCTTAAAGATTTTTATGTGTTTGTGTTTTCGCTTCTTTGAACCTTAGTTACCTTTACCTGTTAATTAGAAGTGAGATTAAGTAAGTATGTATGTGATCTCGGCAGCTTTAATAATTTTCATTTCTATTTGTTTTATTGCTTTGAGTGCGTTCTTTTCAAGACGGGTATCTGTTTATCAATAAACATTCATTGAAAGCCAGTTACATGATTATATATATTTTCTTAGCTTTGCGTCACCAGTTTATAGTTTCTTGAAGATAACCTTTCAGATTGTCCACGGTGCTTAACCTTTTGACTACAAACAGCACCTATAGGTATCCAAACAAGATGTTCATTTGGTTCCAGCAACGCCTGTGGGTATGTTTTGTTTCTGAGCACTGTACAGTCACTTGTCCACAGTGTGCACTCAGTTTCCCCAGCACTAAATCAGTTTATACAGATTGTGTGACCATGTGTTTGGCCTGCTCTGCAGTTCACACAGGTGTTTGGGTCTTTCTTGAACCATGGCTTGAATCTCTTATTTATCTTGTCTCTTTTACTTGAGAACTGTCAGCAAACTCTTTTCAGCATATCTGGAAACCTAGGAAAGAAATCTATTTGTAAATTCTGTATTTCAATTTATAAATTCTGCGTAGCGCCTATGCCTCAGTGGGTGGAGCACTCACCCCATATACCGAGGGTGGCAAGTTCGAACCCAGCCCCAGCCAGCTAAAACAGCAATGACAACTGCAACAACAACAATGAAAGCTGGGCCTTGTACCAGGCACGTGGTCCCAGCTATTTAGGAGGCTGAGGCAAGAGAATTGCTTAAGCCCAAGAGTTGGAGGTTGCTGTGAGCTGTGATGCCATGACTCTGTACCGAGGGCGACAAAGTGAAACTCTGTCTAAAAAAAAAAAAAAAAAAATTTATAAATTCTATATTTCAAGATTCTCTACTTTCTTTTTCAAAAACAATTTTTGCTGTTATTATAAACAGACACAGGAAGAATCGTGAGGCAGCCAGTGAACTTCTGATGAGACTGAAGGACAACAGGGATCTTCAGAAATTCCTGCAAGATTGTCAAGAGGTATGTTGATCTTTAATTCCTCCCTTCCTGGTTTCCAACAATCGCTAGCCTACATTTAGCAGAAGAGTTTATTTTGAGTTATAAAATTAATGAGGCCACAAATTCCTATTAGCCATTTGATTTGCAGGTGAGGACAAGTGGTACTTCATTAGTTCTCCAACCTACAAGCCATTTAGAGTAACTAGATGATTATATATAGAACTGTATCATCTATTATAGTTGCCACTAGCCACATGTAGCTATTTCATTATAATTTAAATTAAATAAAATTAAGAGCATAGTTTCTCCATTATACTAGCTATTTTAAGTGCTCAGTTGCCAGCTGTAACTAGCTGCTGCATATTGAGCAGTACAAACCTATTTCATTTAGTTCTGTTGGATAGTAGTGTCCTAGAATATTCTGCAGCCTAAAAGTATTTAGTGTTACATTTTAACTCCCTAAGGCAATGTATATTTAAATGGTACAGAAGGAAAGAACCAAAGGAACTAAAACTTGCTACCAAGTAAGAAGTAGAGATTTTTAAAATAGAAATTATGTTTCTTTCACTTAAAACCTTAAAATATCATCTTTCAGACTCCTTCAGTGTGTATCTCATATGCAAAGCACAGTAATCCTGATTGCAAACACTGGGTTTTCACATGTGATACTGATCTGATGATACTTAAACTATTTCATGTTCCCTGGTATATACATAAACTTGGAAAACTAAAGCATGCATGACCGAAAGCATGTGTGGTCTTCACATGTGTGAGATTGCAAGAAGGTTATATTTCTCTGTCTCCCAGAGAACAATGGTGAGACTCTGTCCTTTGTGGTTTATTAGAGTAAATATCCTTGTGGGTAAAAGACGGGATGAAGAATATTCACCTGAAGCTGCAGGGACCTTGAGGAGTTAAGAGTGTGGGGGCAGGATCAGGTCAGGTGCAGAGAATGCAACTCCTGTCATCACAGACGCCCTGCGTGCAACGTTTGGCTGTGCTTAAAGAAATAGAGCTTTAGTGACAGCTGTTAGATCATCTGTGACAGACAAGGGCAGTCCTCCATGTCCATTCATCTGCTGTCTTATTATGAATCTTGCATTGTGCTTTTGCAGTTAAACCTTAAGAAGGAAAGCCCCTAAACTCTGTGGCTTAGGGTCAGTCAGCTTTAAGCACCACATTGACGAATCTAGGTCTTTGGGGGATTTGCCTAGAGCCAGACAGCCTGAAGACAGGAGTGTCTCTTCTAAGTGACATGCAAGTATTAGTAACCCAGCTGGTAGGATGCTCACTTAAAGAGGCTTTCCCATCCCAAGACAGGGTGCAGAGGAGGGTGATGGGATCTAAAGTTAGCTATGTGGAGTTGTGATTAGCTGTGTGCTGCAGTGAATGCTGAGAGTGGCTGTTCTCATTGGAGGGAGTAGAAGGGATGAGGAGGTGTTTGCAGGCTGAGTTGTGCTTTCCACAGATTGATGGTCCCTATGTCACTTTGGTGTTTCCCTTGTAGCACCATCAGTGACTCATTTTTAATTTCAGCCCTGGAGGTTGTGGGACCAATGGGATCCCATGCTCTTGCTTTTAAAGTTAGCAAGATAAAATTCCTTCATCTAACCATGCTGGAGCCCAGGTTAAAGGAGTGAAAGAGAATGCCAGGGAATGAGCAGTCGACTGGCCAAGGGCAATCCCGTTTATATTTGGAATTTCCTACCTGCTATTTTTCCACTCAACATATGTACAGATATATAAAAGGAAATATATTGAAAGCCAGGCACAGTGGCTCATGCCTATAATCCTAGCAATCTAGGAGGTTGAGGCAGGAGGATTATTTGAGCTCAGGAGTTTCAGACCAGGCTGAGAAGGAGCGAGACCCTGACTCTACTGAAAACAGCAAAATTAGCCCTGTGCTGTGGTGCCTGCTTGTAGTCCCAGCTACTCAGGAGGCTGAGGCTAGAGGCGCTAGTCTAAGAGTTTGAGTTTGCAGTGAGCTACAACAATGCCATTGCACTCTACCCAGGTGACAGAGAGATTGTCTTAAAAATAAATAAATAAGAAAAAGAAATGTATAAGATAAAGTAGATAAAACGATAGTCCTTCTTGGTGGAGTCACAGGAAATGTTCTTAGTATGTCTTTTATACCTTTGTTTCCACTTGCTCTGAATTAGCATCCTTGGTGACAAGGAGTCTCTCCTTAACACGCACCTTGGCTAGGTTCCAGTGATCGTCACGCATGACTAGGAGCCTCTGTCCTGTGCAATTTTCCCCTCCAAGTATGCAGGAAATGTGGGCTGGACTTTTTATGTCCAGGAGATTATTTGCAGGCCTCCATGTGACTGTTCTGCTTGGTTTATCCTTTCTTGCCTGGTTCTCCCTGTCTCTCCTTGAGCCTCATTCAATGCATAGCCACAGTGTCTACTGGGAGGTGTTGGGGCCCCTTGCCAGCATGTACAGTGTCTTCATGATGGGGTTTAGGTCAAGTTTAGCAGCTCTAAAACTCTTGGCTAGCCATACAAGCAAAAAAACGATATGGTCTTTGCCTTTGAATTTCCCATCATTAGGCCTCATTAAAATACAACCACTGTTGAGCCGGAACTACTAAGAGTGGAGCTTGTATATGGACCAGCCCTACATTTTAGTCCAATAGATAGAGAGCACTAGGAGATCAAATTTAATACCTTTGCTGGCTGTTGATGTTGCCCAAGGACTAGGGAATCCAGGGGTTTGTCCCTTTTTCAGATTCCTTTCCTCAGGTGGCTTGGCTAGAGAAGCTATAGAGTGTGAGATTGCTCCCTGCTGGGGGCAGCTGTTGCACGAGCAATACTGTGGGAATGAGTAGGGACCTACCTCTTCCCAGTTACAGATGGAGATAGAAACAGCATCATAATCTTCGTAGTGTTATTTTAATGTGATATACTGAAAAATGAATACTTTAAAAAGGTATTGCTTTTTTGCTTCGTTCCCTCACAGTACACCTCCTATTTTCTGGAACTTCCCCCCCCCCCCCGCCCCCTAGAAGGACAGTCTATTTACGTGCATCCAGCACAGGGATGTGAGTTTTGGCACTTTGCTTTTAGACTAATTCAATGATCAAAGCATTTTTTCTTATCTTTTCCCAATCTGCATAGTGTTCTCTTCTGCGGAGAATGAATATATTCTTAAATGACCTTTGCAAATGCCCACAAATAATAACTGTAGCTGTGATTCCAGAATGCTGATGAAGAGCTGATGAACCAGCAAGTTGTGTAGATCCAGTTCATTGTGCCGTTTCTCATGATGCTTATCTCTAGGATGATGTGTTCAGCAAAGAGCAGATTTGTTTATAAGCCTCTGATTTTTATGCAGCTCTCTTATTTTTAATCTCTCCTGGGTAGGTGATCATAAATAGTGAAAATATGTGAATGTCCTTGGCGCTTTGAATAAAAGTGCCTTCTACAGAAAGAGCGTATGTAGAATACAAGGGAAATTTTTGTTGTTTGGTGTCCTTTTAACTGTTTTTTTCCCCTCAGATGGGCCATAATCCCTCAGATTTTGCCTGCTCATATAACTGGAACCTAGGAACTTCTTCACAGTAGGAAATTTAGTGTCTTTCTGTTTAATGGTCACTGATTACAAAGGACTTTTATGAGATTTGCTAGTGTTTCCTCAATAATAGATGAATTCAAAGATCTCATGCCTCAAGTCTGGGTGCCCTCTCATCCATGTCCCTGCATGGTGAATAACCCAAGAAAGGTAGGGATAGGGCCCCAAAGTAGTAGTTCACCTGCTGCAGAGCCAGGGGTGCTCCTGTGACTCACCTCTTTGCCTTCCTTGACATCATTTCTAAAGAAAAGACCTGTTGTTGAATCGAATCTATGGGGAAGCATTTCCCAGCAGCAGCCCAGAGGAAGTGAATGGCCTTGGAACTGTTGATTCTGTAAGGATTCTATAGTTGTATACTCTATTTCTAGACCTTTGGAGATATACCCATGAAGGAGTTTAGGTATAACTTTGTTGTGACAGTGACAATTAAAAGTGGGCTTCTTGCAGACACTTAGAAGAAAGAAGGGACATGTTCATTGAGGATGGCTGCTTCCAGTTCTGATCTGATTCCTCATTCCTTTGTGTATCTTTGACCGGAGCCAACAGAAGGCTCTTCCTTGGGTAGCACCATGGCTGGATCGGGAATCGGGACTCTGGCTAGGGGCATCCTGGCACAAGTGGGCAATAATGAGCCTGGGCCCAGTTGGGAAGGAAGCTAGCAGAAGTGGGTTCAGCCTGGTGTTTGGCTGACGCTGGTAAGAGAACTCCCTTCTCAGATCCGTCTGTGGCTGGCAGCCTTTGCATGACTTTCCAGAGTTCAAATCGAAGCAAACATGTTGGGTCCCAAAATGAAGTCCTGCTAAATGTTCTGTCTGAATGGAAGGTTCTTTAGAGACCTAGAGGCTATAGAAAAAGAGGTGGAGGTGACTGGGACTTGGAGGAAACATCAAAAGGGCATCATTATAGGCCTTAGCCCTACAGTGAGCAAGTTATGTATTGGCATTCCCATAGATGTACCCATGCAAGTAGAGGGAATAAATGAGTAGGCCAGTGTGGTGTTTTATTGGTTTTGTTTTCTTTTGTTTTGTTTTAATAAAAGAAACTAAAAAGAAGATTGCCAAATAGAGTAAAAGATAGTCATGATTAAAATGGTACAGCTGACACGGGTATCTGAATGAGAACAAAGATTGTGTCTTGGACTGGTTAGAGCAGAATTTTAAGCAAAAGCCTTTGAGGGGGAAACTGGTTCAGAGTACTAAGCAGTTTGAAAGCCATAGAGCTTTTGTACTTCTGGATTGAATGTTGGACACAGAGTTTGGAGCAAAACTGAGGTATAAGCTCCACAGAATGGACACCTGTCTTGATGGATCTGAGTTGTGAAGTTAAAAATCTATCATCTGTTGGGCAGTGCCTGTGGCTCAGTGGGTAGGGCGCTGGCGCTATATACTGAGGGTAGCAGGTTCAAACCCAGCCTCAGCCAAACTGCAGCAGAAAAAATAGCCGGGTGTTGTTGTAGGCGCCTGTAATCCCAGCTACTCGGGAGGCTGAGGCAAGAGAATCACCTAAGCCTAGGAATTGGAGGTTGCTGTGAGCTGTGTGATGCCACGGCACTCTACTAAGGGCGATACAGTGAGACTCTGTCTCTACAAAAAAAAAAAAAAAAAATTATCTGTTGCTGTGAAAACATTTGCAGGATGCATAACAAGACATCAGTACACCCTTTTCCAGGCATAAAAAAAGCTAATATTTAGGATGACACTTTTTAAAATCTTGATTCCCCTGCCCCTAGCTGTCTCTCTGGATCAATGAAAAGATGCTGACAGCCCAGGACATGTCTTACGATGAAGCCAGAAATCTGCACAGTAAATGGTTGAAGCATCAAGCATTTATGGCAGAACTCGCATCCAACAAGGAGTGGCTTGACAAAATTGAGAAGGTGAGTTGAAATGTTTGATGAGCGCCATGTCCATGAGGTGGTTGGGGTAAAACAAATAGAGTAGGAATGAGCTACTTTTTATTTAGCATATTTTCCAACAACTTAGGGTCTTATCTGATCATTTACAAAAGTAACACGCCAATGTCCGATCCCTTCCACTAACCAGTTTCTGACTTCAACCCACCAGAAGGGAGAAAAGCAGAAACCCAACCAGGTGGTTCAGAGTGCTGATTGACCTGAGAATGAACACCGGCATTTAGTTTCTGTTGTGCTTCTCATCTGCTGCGTCCACTGCTGGACCCCGACAGCATCCCCATGATCCTAGACCATATTATTTACGTTGCTTTTTGACAGATTTACCAGATATAGTTGCATACATTTTAAAATACTGTGTATTTTCAGTTTTCCTTATTTTTCTTATATGACTACTGTATATCAGTCACATAATAATTGTTGTAATCTATTCTTTTTGGCACACAGAGATTCTGTGCAGCATAACTGAAGGCGAGTGTGGACTTCTTCACCCTCCCTTCTCTTCATTCATGCTTTTTATATTGTTTCGGACTTCTAGTGATTAAAATAATGTGTTACATATGGTCTTTGGGCCTGGAGTAGAGGGGATAAAGTCTTAGGTTATTTACATTAACTGTCTCATTGCCCACTTGAAATGATTTCAGCATGGAGCTCTTACTGCTCAACTCCTTTGAGGCCCATGGAGCGGGCCACTGTTGCTTTTTTTTTTTTTGTCTTTTTTGAGACAGAATCTCACTTTGTCACCCTTGGTAGAGTGCTGTGTCACAGCTCACAGCAGCCTCAAACTCTTGGCCTCAGATGATTCTCTTGCCTCAGCCTCCTGAGTGGCTGTGACTACAGGCTCCCACCACAGTGCCCGGCTATTTTTTAGAGACGGTCTCGTACTTGCTCAGACTGGTCTTGAACTTGTGAGCTCCAGCAATCCACTGCCTTGGCCTCCCAGGGTGCTAGGATTACAGATGTGAGCCACCATATCTAGCTCACTATTGCTTTTATTGATGAGTTACTTCATGTAGAAAGGCATGTATGTGTATTGGGTAAATCACAGATCAAGTATCTTAGCTTTATTTTTCACAGTGACATTTTTTTCTTTAGCAAACCATTTATAACTCTGCTGGTTTGTGTTTTCCAGGAAGGAATGCAGCTCATTTCAGAAAAGCCTGAGACAGAAGCTGTGGTGAAGGATAAACTCACTGGTTTACATAAAATGTGGGAAGTCCTTGAATCCACCACCCAGACCAAGGCCCAGCGGCTCTTTGATGCAAATAAGGCTGAACTTTTCACCCAGAGCTGTGCAGATCTAGACAAATGGCTGCATGGCCTGGAGAGTCAGATTCAATCTGATGACTATGGCAAAGACCTTACCAGCGTCAACATCCTTCTAAAAAAGCAGCAGGCAAGTGGACAAGGTGCCCCCAAGCTGGTTTTGTTTCTTAGCCAAAGTCTTCATAGTCTTTACTTACCCACCATATCCATAATCACCTGCCTTTGTTGTGAAAAGAGTTGTAGCCCAGCAAAGTGACAGCTCTGATAGCATCATGGAATGTTTACAGAATCAAGTAGAAAGACCCAATATTCACAGAAGTATTGGGTGTCTATACGTTGGAATGCTTTTTTCTTAATACCATTTTCTCAGCTGATAATATTATCACCATTTAACAGTTGAGTAAATATGTTAGTCAATTCTGCATTTTACATGAGGGAATAAAGTTTGCATAGGTCGCTGTAGAAGGTCTTGATATGTGACAATTATCTGAGTTTTTCAGGATACTTAATTGATGATAAAAGTAATGTAAGAGTTGTTTTATATTACAAAAGAAGGCTCTAAGGGCAAATACACTTACCTTAAACTCACAGGAAAACAGTTCCATTGAGGTTGGGAAAGCAAGTCAGTGGCAGACGCTCCCAGTGGCTTCTTGGCTGGTTATGTAGTGGCCAAGTCTCAGTGGGCCCAGCAGTTTTGCTTAGGACCAGTCCTTATAAAAGACAGTCTTTGCCACGTGTCAAGACCTGCTTTTCTTCTTGCCCTCAGATGCTGGAGAACCAGATGGAAGTTCGAAAGAAGGAGATCGAAGAACTCCAGAGCCAAGCCCAGGCCCTCAGCCAGGAGGGAAAGAGCACGGACGAGGTGGACAGCAAGCGCCTCACTGTGCAGACCAAGTTCATGGAGTTGCTGGAGCCCTTGAACGAAAGGAAGCATAACCTGCTGGCTTCCAAAGAGATTCATCAGTTCAATAGGGACGTGGAGGACGAGATCGTGAGTAGACCCTGTTGCACATGCCACTTTGCTGGGAACCTTCTTCCCTTTCCGGAAGCCTGTGTGCTCACTTGTGTTCCTCACCTTCTAAGGCAGTGGTTCTCAACCTTCCTAGTGCCGCGACCCTTTAATACAGTTCCTGATGTTGTGGTGACCCTCAACCATAAAATTATTTTTGTTGCTAAGAGTAACTGTTCTAAGGGCTCTTTCCTTCTTGCACAAAGTGTAGCTCCGTTGATGCTCTCATGTTACCTTTTCTTGAGACAGAGTCTCACTTTGTCACCCCCCCCCCAAAGTGCCATTTGTATCATAGCTCACAGCAACCCCTGAGTAGCTGGGATTATACACACCCACCACAACACCCAGCTATCTTTTTTTTTTTTTTGCAGTTTTGGCCGAGGCTGGGTTTGAACCTGCCACCTCTGGCATGTGGGGCCAGCGCCCTCCTCCTTTGAGCCACAGGTGCTGCCTTTTTTTTCCGTTTTTTTTTTTTTTAAGGGACAGGGTCTCAGTCTAGCTCAGGCAATCTGCCCGCCTTGGCCTCCCGGGGTTCTAGGATTACAGGCATGAGCCACCGTGCCCAGCCTGGAACACTACTTTTAAATGTAATTAATGAGCGCATCCAGCACGCTGGATCTTGAGGATGAGGTGAAGTTTGGAAAACTAGCCCTCCCCTATCTCTGAGCAGGACAGCTCCTCAGACAGCCCTCCCAGGAGCCAAGCCCTCTCCCGAACATGGCTCCCTGCTCTCCCTTACTTACTGCTCTTGTTCATGTGGTATGTGTGTTCCTCAGACTAGTTCTGATTATTTATTCACAATTCTTTCTAGTTGTGGGTTGGAGAGAGGATGCCTTTGGCAACTTCCACCGATCATGGTCACAACCTCCAGACTGTGCAGCTGTTAATAAAGAAAAATCAGGTAAGGATTTCTGCTCAAGCTAGTTCAGTCTGATAAATAATTGCTCTAAGTTATAAGACAGAAAATGTGAAGGCTTGGTGATTTCTTCTGGCCCTAACGGCTTGACATAAACACCGTGGTACTGCCCTTTAACAAGCCCTTGTGTGTTTTCTGCCACGTACAGACTCTCCAGAAAGAAATCCAGGGGCACCAGCCTCGCATTGATGACATCTTTGAGAGGAGCCAGAACATTGTGACAGACAGCAGCAGCCCCAGCGCTGAGACCATCAGACAGAGGCTCGCCGACCTGAAGCACCTGTGGGCTCTCCTCATCGAGGAGGCAGAGAAGCGCCACAGGCGGCTGGAGGAGGCGCACAAGGCCCAGCAGTACTACTTTGACGCGGCCGAGGCTGAAGCGTGGATGAGCGAGCAGGAGCTGTACATGATGTCTGAGGAGAAGGCCAAGGTGAGAGAGGGCCCCGTTCTCCCTGGAAGGAGGCGGGGTGCATACCTACCTGAGGAATGCTGCAGACTCAGACCTGAGCTTGTGTTCTCCTGGTGGTCCTGTCTTTGTAAAGATTTCCTCTTTGCCTTTCACTGGTAAGGGGGCACCAGGGTACTTCAAGGTGTCTGAAATCTGGCTGCTCTGACACAGACTTTCCTGCCTGAGTCCTGGTGTGTCAGTAAGACTGGGTTCTTCCGGTCATGTTTGAAAGTTGCCAGAGTCCTTGCTCCTTACTCGTAGGTTCCCTAAACTTTACAACATACAAGATGGTTCTGAGATCATTGAAAAGCATTTTAAGGGTCCACGATGCTATTGTCTGCATCCCTGCTAGACCAGAGGGTTTCAGCTAGTGTGAGGACACCCTTGGTTCGCCTGAGCTTTGCTCTCTGCCTCAGTGCGGTCTTCCTCATTCTGCATTTCCCTCATGTTCATCTTTTGATAACACCTCCCATGGTCCAGTCCAGACATGGACTCTGGAAAGCTTCTGCCTCCCACGTCACACTTCTGGTGTCTTTCTTTCTGCTGGTCCTTCCTCCTGCTCTGCCCTGCAGTCAGCCTGTCACGCCTTATGGTGGCTTTGGGCTGGAGGGCACAGCTGTGGTTATGACCATCCCCTGTCTTGTAGGATGAACAGAGCGCTGTCTCCATGTTGAAGAAGCACCAGATCCTGGAGCAAGCTGTGGAGGATTATGCAGAGACGGTGCATCAGCTCTCCAAAACCAGCCGGGCCCTGGTGGCTGACAGCCACCCTGAAAGGTGAGTGCCATTCAGTGACGTGAGACTGGGCTGCCAGTTCCGCTGGGTGAGGGTCTCTGACCAGCCCACAAGAAGAAAATGGCAGCATTCATCAGAATCACTGATAAAAGTGCAGCTGTGGGAGGCATTTTTAAAACAGAACCAGCAGGCCTGGGGTCAGTGGAAAGTGGGAACTGTTGCTTAACCCACAACAGCACTTTCCTAACTATCTCCTATTGGACAAGGCCCTAATGAAAGAAGCCCAAGTGCCCATCGATCCACGAATGGATCAATAAACTGTGGTATATGTACACCATGGAATATCATGCAGCCATAAATATAGATGGACACTTTACCTCCTTCATGTTTACATGGATGGAGCTGGAAAATGTTCTTCTTAGTAAAGTATCTCAAGGATGGAAGAAAAAGTATCCAGTGTATTCAGCCCTACTATGAAAATAGTTTATAGCTTTCATATGTAAGCTATAACCCAATTATAGCCCAAGAATACGGGACGAGGGGGGAGGAGAGGGTGAGTGAAGGGAGGGTAATTGGAGGGATCACCTCTATTGTTTATCTTTCAAGGGTATAAGTGAATCTTTCTAAAAATAGAATGTAAACATCTTAACACAATAACTAAGAAAATGACATAAAGGCTGTGTTAACCAGTTTGATGAAAATATTTCAAATTGTATATGAAAACACCACACTATACCCCATGATTGCATTAACATACACAGCTAACATTTAATTTAAAAAAAATACAAGTTGATTTGCACAGGTACAGGTAATTACCATAGCACTTGGATAGGAAAAGTCGTTCAGTTTAGGAAAGTTATTAGTATTAAGAGGAGTAGGAGATGAAATGAAAGAGCTCCCAGGAAGAACAGAATGATACCACCTCTAAACCCTGACACATCAAGTGCTTAGAACACCTTTGAGAAAAAGTAAGAAGTGTGGTACTCATCAGCTGTATACCAGGTTCCTGTATTAACTTTGAGAACTGTCACTTTAAGCTTTCTCTAAACTGCTTTTTATGACTCAAGACAGTAAAAGAGTCGGCCTTGTGTATTTAACCAGATGGTCGGAAGAAATAAGGTCAAAGGCTGTGTTGGTACAGGAGGTCCTTAAGATGCTCATGGTCAGGATTCCCAGGAAAGTAGGTTTCTCGTCTCCAAAGATAGGGACTGGCAAGTTCTTGTGTCTGATAATCCTTTTTGAGACTGTCACTCCTGAGAAGTCACAGGGAAGGGGATGCTCACAGAGCACCATGAAGTGGGAGCAGCTGGGCCAGCTGTGCTGACAGGGAAGAGCACAGGGCCTTAGCAGGTGGAGTCTGGTGCGTGCACCACTTGTCCCTCTGCAGCTCATACCTAAGAACAGAAGATGGCTCCTAGATTTTAAATTAACTTTTCTCAGAATCAGAATCTCACTCTGATGCCCAGGCTAGGGTACTATGGCATCAACCTAGCTCATAGCAACTTCAAATTCCTGAACTCAAGCGATCCTCCTGCCTCAGCCTCCTGAGTAGCTGGGTTTACAGGTGCCTACCCCAACGCCCAGCTGATTCTTCAAGTTTTAGTAGAGAAAGGCAGGCATGGTCTCTCACTTGCTCAAGCTGGTCTCAAACTCCTGATCTCAAGCAGTCTACCCGCCACAGACTCCCAGAGTGCTGGGCTTACAGGTGTGAGCCACCATACCGTGCCAGCATTAGTTTTTAACATCAGTGGAAATCCTGATCTGCAGAGTCATTGGTGCGGAGAGTTAGGATTTCTCCCTGCAACTCCATCCCCCAGCTCCCACGATTACATGCAAGATGGCCTTCGGCCTTGATTATTGTGTTTTGTTTACATATTGGCTCTTCATTACTTGACATTGAGGCCAATTTCAGAGTTTCATTTTTCAGTTTCAGTAGGTTACACAGAGTTTCCTTGAGAAGTTAATGTAACATTTTCTCCCATTATCTCCACCTCACTGTTTTCTCTCTGGAAGAACAGTGACGTTTATGATCCCTTTCCTCTGCTGCTCCCCCTCTCTTTCAGTGAGCGCATCAGTATGCGGCAGTCCAAAGTGGATAAGCTGTATGCTGGCCTGAAGGACCTTGCGGAAGAGAGGAGAGGCAAGCTGGACGAGAGGCACAGGTTATTCCAGCTCAACCGGGAGGTGGACGACCTGGAGCAGTGGATCGCCGAGAGGGAGGTGGTCGCAGGGTCCCACGAGCTGGGGCAGGACTACGAGCACGTCACGGCAAGTGCATCAGGCGGGCGGCGGGGGGGGGGAACTGTGCCACAAGCCATGCTGTGGAAGCTCACTTGCATTCTTCACTGTGAGTCAAACGGAATGGGGCTAGGTCCAACGTAGTATTTTTTTATAAAACGGTGACTTTGACTTAGGTTGGCTAACCACTTTGTACCCCCCCATGCCTGTAGTAAAAGGAGGTGGAGGTGCAGCAGGCCTTACTCTGCTGCACTAAGAAGCAGGAAACCTGGTTGATAAGAGGGTCTAGAGTTAAGTGAGATGTGCTATTCCTCGGTCCTGAGTATAAGTTATGATGATCACACTCGCTTAGAAGCCGTTTTTTTCCAGAGGACATTCATGTGATCCAGACATAAAATGTTCACAACAGTCTCACTGATTTCTTTATGCACATGCTTATTTCAGATGTTACAAGAGCGATTCCGAGAATTTGCCCGCGACACAGGGAACATCGGGCAAGAACGTGTGGACACAGTCAATCACATGGCAGATGACCTCATCAACTCTGGACACTCTGATGCCGCTACCATCGCTGAGTGGAAGGACGGCCTCAATGAAGCCTGGGCTGACCTCCTAGAGCTCATCGACACAAGAACACAGATTCTTGCAGCCTCCTATGAACTCCATAAGTTTTACCATGATGCCAAGGAGATCTTTGGGCGCATACAGGACAAACACAAGAAACTTCCTGAGGAGCTTGGGAGAGATCAGAACACAGTGGAGACCTTACAGAGAATGCACACTACATTTGAGCATGACATCCAGGCTCTGGGCACTCAGGTAGGTAGGGCCAAGGGAGCTGCCCGGGGAAATGGGGAGGTTTTCTCCCTAAAGTGTGTCTTTGTGCATCTCTGAATCTCTCTCCATTCCTTCGCTCCTCAACACATGCCTCAAAGAATTGCCCAAAATTAAGCACATACATGTCTGTGTGTACACACATCTTATCTCCATTTGGAAGAACTTACCAGTCCACAAAGTTGTATATTTGCCACATTTGCAAACAACAGATGACTTTCTCTATGATTTAAAAAAAAAATAAACCAGATACCCGCACAAATATTTACAAGTTACAGGCGTCAGAAAGAGTTCATTATTAGATTAGCTTATCTGTCCAGAATAATTTCCATAATGATTACTTTCCATTAACCAGGGTCTGAGGTATGTATTTGGAAAGAGAGAGAACGAGATTCTAATGTTTAATATGCCTGCTCTCTACCTGCTCTCCTTCCTACCCGCCGTATAAAATGGGTAAACTCTAAGACCTCATTTAAAAGATGTTTGACAAAATTATAAGAATGTAGCAGTAAGAATCTAACATAATCACTCTCTTCTTTCTAATGTCTGTATAGTTTCTTGGTTAGTTTTATGCTTTTTAGTTGAAAAACAAATTGTGGGGTTTTTTCCTTCAATTTCATGGTCCTAGAGAAGTCTGTTTCATAAAAGATGTTCCCGAGTATGTCAGGGGGTTGTTCTTGTCTGTTAAGAGTGTTGATCATCTAGTATATGGGTTTGCAAAGTCTCTGTTAAAGGCCAGATAGTAAATATTTTTACTTTATAAGGTATACAGCTCTGCCCCCTGCCATTGTAGCATAAAGTAGCTGTGGACAAAGCAAACAAATTGGTGTAGCTATGTTCTGGTAAATCTTTATTTAAAAAAAACAGGCAGTCCAGACTTGGCCTCATGCTGACCCAGTCTAGTGCATGAGCCTCAAGGCAGCGCTGGTGGACTTTGGGATTTGTTCAGTGGAGGGACCACCTTGACGGCCACTGTCTTCTCACTTCCCCCTAATTCTTTTTTTTTTTTTTTTTTTTTTTTAGACAGAGCCTCAAGCTGTCCCCCTGGGTAGAATGCTGTGGCATTACAGCTCACAGCAACCTCCAACTCCTGGGCTCAAGCGAGTCTCCCTCCTCCCAAGCAGCTGGGACCACAGGCGCCCGCCACAACGCCCGGCTATTTTTTGGTTGCAGCCGTCATTGTTGTTTGGCGGGTCTGGGCTGGGGATTCGAACCCGCCACCTTAGGTGTACATGGCTGGCGCCTTAGCCGGTTGAGCTATAGGCGCTGAGCCCTGTGCTGTTTTTAGTGTCTGTTTTTTTTTTAGGGAAGAGTCTTGCTCTGTAGCCCCACATAGAGTGAGTGCAGTGGCATCATCACAGCTCACTGTAACCTCAGAACTCCTGGGCTCAAGTGATCCTCCTGCTTCAGCTTACTGAGTAGCTAGGACTATAGGCACATGCCATACCACCTGACTTAATCTTTTGTTTTTAGTAGAAATGGGGTCTTGCTCTTCCTCTGGCTAGTCTTCAACTCCTAAGCTCAATTTATCCTCCCACCTCAATCTCCAAAATGCTTGGATTACAGGCGTGAGCCACCCTACCTGGCCTGTTTTAAATCGTTTAGTTTCTTCCTTTCCTGTTAGATTGCCAGCAGTTACTGTACCTATTGTTTTTATAGGTATGCTTGCCTCCAGTTAGCTGGTCTTTCCCTTCTGATATGCTATTTCTAATGTGATGATAGTTTTTAAATTTAAATTACTGTTCCTGTGAAGATTGAATGAAAGATGGAGTAAATGGAATCTGGAGGGTTTGTTCAAGTCATTAAAGAAGGCAAAAAAAAAAACAAACAAACAAAACCGTGTATAACTCTTGAGTCATTTTCTAGCTTTAGGTCTCAGTTTTGTTTTTTTGTTTTTTTTTTTTTGAGACAGAGCCTCAAGCTGTCCCCCCCAGTGGCATCAAAGCTCACAGCAACCTCCAACTCCTGGGCTCAAGCGAGTCTCCTATCTCCACCTCCCAAGTAGCTGGGACCACAGGCGCCGACCACAACGCCCGGCTATTTTTTGGTTGCAGCCATCATTGTTGTTTGGCGGCCCAGGCTGGATTTGAACCCACCACCTTAGGCGTATGTGGCTGGTGCCTTAGCCACTTGAGCCACAGGCTCCGAGCCTTAGTTTTTTTTTTTTTTTTGAGACAGAGTTTCACTATGTCACCTTTGGTAGAGTGCTGTGGCATCACAGCTCATAGCAACCTCAAACTGTTGGGCTTAAGAAATTCTCTTGCTTCAGGCTCCCAGGTAGCTGGGACTATAGGTGCCCGGCAAAATGCCCAACTATTTTCTGGTTTTTGTTGTCATTGTTTGGCAGGCCCAGGCTGGATTCGAACCTGCCAGCTCCAGTGTATGTGGCTGGCACCCCTAGCCACTGAGCTACAGGTGCCGAGCCTAGGTCTCAACTTAATACTTACTAAGTTTGTAACTTTGGACAGGCAGGTTACTTTTCTAAGATTCAGTTTTCTCAACTGTGAAATGAGGGCAGTAAGAATATACAAACAGCTTCATAGAATTATTGTAAAGATTAAATGAAATAATGCATCTAGATCACTTAATCTAGCACCTGGCATATACTTGTATTAGCTGTTAATTATAACACTTGTTCAAGGAAGCTGGCTTGTCTGAGCTCGGGAGTTCGAAAACAGCCTGAGCAAGAGCAAGACCCCCGTCTCTAAAAATAGCAGGGCATTGTGGCAGGCACCTGTAGTCCTAGCTACTCAGGGTGCTGAGGCAAGAGAATCACTTAAGCCCAAGAGTTTGAGGTTGCTGTGAGCTATGACACCATGGCACTCTACTGAGGGCAATAAAATGAGACTCTGTCTCAAAAAAAATCCCTTGTTCATTTTTGCTATTTAGGTTTTTTTTGGGGGGGGAGGGTTTCTTCCTTTTAGTCATATTTAGAATAGTCATATTTAGTCATATTTAAAACCGACTGGGCATGGGGGCAGGTTTTTGTAGTTCTAGCTACTTTGGAGACTGAGGGAAAAGGATTGCTCAAGCCCAAGAGTTTGAAGTTGCTATGAGATATGATGCCACGCCACTCTAGCCTGGGCCACAGAATGAGATTCTGTCTTAAAAGAAACAAAGAGGGCTCAGCACCCATATTCAGTGGTTAGGGCACCAGCCACATACACCGGGGCTAGCAGGTTTGAACCCGGCCCAGGCCTGCTAAACAACAATGACAACAACAACAAAATAGCTGGACATTATGATGGGCACCTGTAATCCCAGCTACTCAGGAGGCTAAGGCAAGAGAATCAGTTAAGCCCGAGAATTTGAGGTTGCTGTGACACCATGGCACTCTACTGAGGACGACATAGTGAGACTCTGTATCAAAAAAAAAAAAGTAGAATAGAAATAATTATCAGATAAGTTGAATTCAGCCTAGATCAGATGTTACCTAACAGTGGTTAAATAAATTAATGGGAATCAATTATCTCTTGTGTCTAAGAAAGATTTCACTGGGATGACTGTGGTATCTGTATAGGAAATAGAGTTGGAATTGAGATTTCTTCACTTTCATCCTTTTCATAGCAGATAAAGTATTTTCTTAATGTAAGAATAGGATGCAAAAAACACTACCATGTAGAAAAAGGGAAAGAAAAGCTACCATTTATGTAAAAAGAATTAACTTGTATGTATGTAGATTACGTCTAAAAGAATTCCTAGGACACTAGTAACTGGTTGCTTTATGGAGAGGAGCTGGTTGGCTGAGGAATGAAGGTAGGAATGAGACTTAGTTTTGATAACTGTGTGTATATATTACTATTCAAAACAATTATATTTATTTATTTGAGAAAGAGCCTCAAGCTGTCACCCTGGGTAGAGTATCGTGGTGTCACAGCTCATAGCAACCTCCAACTCCTGGGCTTAAGCGATTCTCTTGCCTCAGCCTCTCAAGTAGCTGGGACTCTAGGCACCTGCCCCAATGCCCGGCTATTATTTGGTTGTAGTTGTCATTGTTGTTTGGCAGGCCTGGGCTGGGTTCGAACGCACCAGCTCTGGTGTATGTGGCTGGCGCTGTAGTCTTGAGCTACAGGCGCGGAGCCTCAAAACAATTATCAAACAAAGGAAGAAGTAGACTGACTGTGATAGACTTCAAGGTCAGGCAGCCTAAGAATTGGCATTCAGCTGCTTATCTGGATATTCCAGGGAGCTGGCTGTCTTAGATGTAGGTAGCTTCAGCTCTGCTTTTCCCTTAAAGAGGATAAGTACAAAAGTACTATACAACAGGAATATTTTTCTGTCCTTCCCTACCTTGAGAATATGATTCACAAGTCCAAGGCAAAAAATAGTTGAGCATGGGCAGCGCCTGTGGCTCAAAGGAGTAGGGTGCTGGCCCCATATACTGGAGGTGGTGGGTTCAAACCCAGCCCCAGCCAAAAAAAAAAAAAAGGTAGTTGCGCTTTTAGCTCACCAAATGTGGTGCTGGTGATAGGACAGGCCTATGGATCAGAATCTTATTTACCTAGTAGAACTCATAGGACTCTTCAGTATACTTCTTCTTGATAGGAATACTGATTCTTTGGTTTGGTTTTATAACTTTCGTTATGTGTAATGACATTTGCTGGGGAGCTTTATGCAGCAGGTCTTTGAATAATGTTTCATTATAACATTGATGAGAAAAAAAAATCAATTCCCATCTGGGGCCATTGTCTGGGTGGAGTTTGCATATTTTCCCCATGGGTGTGTGTTTTTTCTGTGTCCTCCGGTTTCCTCCCACATCCCAAAGGTGTGCATATTAGGTCTATCTAAATTGTTCTAGTTGGAATGAGTGTGGATATATGTGTGAGTCCCATCCAGCACTAGTCCCTGCCTTGTGGCCTGAGCTGCTGGGATAGGCTCCAGACACCTGCAGCGCTGAACTGGAATAAGTGGGTAAATAATTATCTCACTTGTTTTTATTAATCTTTCTTAAATGTGTGTATAGCTCACATTTATTTCAGTGTTTAATATTAGAAGTGTTTTGGGTCTTTATTCAGAAGTTTGGTGATGATTTGTGGCCAGAAATATGCCATAGGAACATAACTCATTTATATGTCAGTTAGCCTAGGGTAAAATTGGTTTTGTTGTACATTAAGTAGGTTATAACTAACTTTGCTGGTTGCTTGTCTCTCGTCTCTCAAAAGACAGGTGCAACCTTTAGTGTATATTTCTGGATCAGGTTATTCTGAGTACTGTCCTTCTACTAATGGACATCTAGTCATTTGCTGCTTAATGAGGGAATGCATTTCTTTCTTTCTTTTTTTTTTTCTTTTTTTTTTTGAGATGGAGCCTCAAGCTAACCCCCTGGGTAGAGTGCCATGGCATCACGCTCACAGCAACCTCCAACTCCTGGGCTCAAGCGAGTCTCCTGCCTCAGCCTCCCAAGTAGCTGGGACTACAGGTGCCCTCCACAACGCCTGGCCATTTTTTGGTTGCAGCCA
>CAUYTI010004220.1:0-13117 GCA_963575145.1 Galago senegalensis | reverse complement strand
AAAAAAAAAAGAAGGAAAGAAGAGTGTGTCTTTTGTATAATGAGATGATGTGGAAAGGGTAGTAGATGAACTTCGAGGTCTGGCTAGGCTCCACAAAGACCAAGTTTGGATTGAACACTTGAACTTTCAGCACCATCCCTCATCCTCTATGGAGAGGAAAGGCAATAGGAGAATGAGTTAATCACCAGTGGTCAACAATTTAATTAATCATATCTACATAAAGGAACCTCTATAAAAATCTCTAAATGGTGGGAATCAGAGAGCATCCAAGCTGGGAGGGTAGAACAGCAAGAGAGGGCCTAGAAGCTCTATGCCCCCCAACGCTATATCTTGTCTTATGCAACTGTTTCATTTGTAGTGTGTAGACTTTGCAATAAGCTGGCAATAATGAAGCACTTTCCTGAGTTCTTAGAGTAGTTCTAGTGAATTATCAAACTTGAGGGTGGTTATGGGCCCTGAGGGAATAAATAAACAAGGCAAAAGAACCTGAACCCTTTAGTAACCTCCCGGAGCAGACCCACACACCCCCCCACCCCCCAGCATGGGTCAGTCAAGCGCTACTGTGAAAGGGAAGTAAACTATCTGATTTAGTCCACTGTGTTTTTTGTTTGTTTGTTTGTTTGCTTGCTGTTTTTGGCCAGGGCTAGGTTTGAACCCACCACCTCCAGCCTATGGAGCCAGTGCCCTACTCCTTTGAGCCATAGGTGCCACCCTAATCCACTGTGTTTTTTAAATCTCTCTGTTACAATTGCTTAGCCTATACCCTACTAATACAAAGGAGAAACTTCTTATAAAGAAATATGGAAAGACATATACAATTAAAAGTAGAATCCAAGAAAATTTTTAAGTTCACTTCAGGTCAAACACTAACTTCCACCTCACTTAGAGTTCATGGACTGGTAGAACTAAAGAGTGGCTTTCCTAGTGTGGTCAGTAAAGAAAGTGAAGGTGTTTACTCAGGAGTGCAGGCTATTATAAAAAGGCATAACTGAAAGCTGTCTTCAGATACCAGATGAGATACAGTTTATAAAAAAGACTTGAACTTAACATAGGATAAAAGTTATTGGGATATAGACTTTGATTTACTATCTTCCCCACTTGCCTCTGTCTTGGAAACGCTAATTCAGAAATTGTGACACAGACTATAAAGAGAGTTTGATGGGTGGGGTTTGGTATATATAAATTCAGTATAAAATTTGTGCCTTTTCTTCTGGGGGTGGCAGAAGATTCATATTTGGGGAAAATCAGTTCTTTAATAAAAGTGCATTTCTCTGGGACTTGCAAAGTAGAAACTGGGAATAGAGATGCTTAAGACAAAAAGAAATCTGCTCTGTATTTTCCTTGTGAGTATAGTCTCTGTAGAAATTATGATGACATTGATTGAATTGTGGGGGACCCTGAACCCCGGAGGACAAAATTAAAGGGAAAATGAACCAAGCCCTGGATCATGACAGCAAAGCAGAGGAAAGGACAGAGATGGCCTGGGAGGAATCTCTTTGGAAGGGCATGGCTAATAAACTCTAGGGGAAGAGGCATCTGATGCTCTATTTTAGGTTTTCTTTTTCTAAATGATAGTCTCCCATATGCTTATCTATCATGTGTCATTTTATAAAATGCTACAGCTGTGCTTTAGGCAATTAAGGGTTAACAGCCGTATGATCTCTGAAACATAACTATAGTGGGAAGCAAAGAGCAACCAGCTGAAGGGTTTATGGCAATGAGTGATGAGTGGGAAAGCCTGACACAGTCATTTTGTAGAGAAAAGTGAGCCACGATCAGCTAAAAATAACATGTTCACGTTTCTTGAGCCAGGCATGTTTGAAACAACATGTTCCAAGTATTTTCACAGATTATCTCATTTGATTCTCATAATAACCATATAATTTAACTAATACTGTTATTCTTGTTTTATGGCTAGGGAAACTGAGGTATGAAGATGCTAAGTAACTCAATCAAGATAAAATAGTGGCAGAGCCAAGGTAGAAATTCTGGCAACTTTGTCTTAGACCAGTAATCTTAACCACGATAATAATTCTGGCAACTTTGTCTTAGACCAGTAATCTTAACCACGATAATATCCTGTCTTCCAGGTGTAGAAAAAGTACATATATTCCATATAGATATAAGAAATCAGGGGCCTATGGCTCAAAAGGGCAGGGTGCTGGCCCCATATGCCAGAGGTGGTGGGTTCAAACCCAGCCCCGGCCCCCCCCAAAAAATCCAAGAAATCAGGGACGAAACTAGGTAGACATCATATGTTAGCTCAGGTCCTTCGTATCACAAAAGCTCTCAGCTAGGTAGAAAATTTGAAAGGAGAGAACAATTTCCCAAACCTGAAGGTGCCCCGCACTATGACCTGTGCGTGGTAATAATTCCTATTTACAGATGAAACCTAGGAATATGAAAATGTATTTTATTTCTTTTTAATGCACAAATGTCCAAGTATATTGAACATTGACTTTTGGTTCAGCATTTTTCCTAGCACAGCTTTGTTTGTATGATAGAGTATTTGTAGTATTCAGATAGAGGATTAACTAATTTGCTGATGACAGATATCTGACTTTAAAAATGCTACCAGGTGATATTAAATTTTCACTCAATCTAAACCTAAACCAGGCAGTACAATCCCCTTTATTGCTTTCACAGGGCGTTTTCATTCTGAGTTAATCCAAGGATTATGGAATACATGCTGTAGGATCGAATGAGATTGTAGGGCTCTTCCTTCTTCATGATGTAGTCTGACCATTTTTCTTCCCTGGATTGCTTATTCAAATGTCCATAATGGGCATCAAATTGTTCATTCAAACTAAACAGAAAACAAAAACCTTTGTATTATGTTATACATGATTTAAGCAGGAGAGAGCATTCGCCCACTCTTCCTTCCTGGGACATGTTCTTTTTCTACTGCTTTCCCCAAATATTTAGTCTCTACCCAAACTTTTTGTTCCTATAAGGACCTATGATTTTGGAAACTAAATCAGGACAGCAAGGCCAGCAAGACTTCAGCTTCTCATTGTGTCATATCCCACTTCTGAGGAATGAGCAAAGGAAATCAATTGGGATTTGCTTGCATGTGGGAATGGAAAAGAAACCAGAGGAAAAAAATTGTAACTATTTGAAAACAGTTCTGTGTAAGATCCCATGTTCAGCAACCTTAATGCCCTTAACTTATTTATTATATTGTTTAATGTTGTAAATGCTATTATTTAATCTTCATTTTAGAGTTAAGGAAACTGAAGCTACTAGGTTGTGTTACCTAGAAGTTGTGATATAGCAGCCTCTGAAATGACTTCCTGATGCAATCGTCCCTGGGTATCATGGGGCATTGTTTCCAAACAAATCCTTGTGGATAATAAAATCCAAGGATGCTCAGGTCCCTTACGTAACTTAGGTATTTGCCTATAACCAACATACATCCTCACTTATACCTTAAATCATCTCTAGATGACTTATAATACCTAGCACAATGTAAATGGTGTGTAAATAGTTGTTGTCCTGTATTGTTTCTTATTGTTCTGGGGGTTCCCCCTAAATATTTTCTATCTGCAGCTCGATGAATCTCTGGATGCAGAACCAAAGGATACAGACAGAAGCCTGTTTTCATACCCTTGGGTCATACCTTCCCCTTGAACAGGAGCTGACCCCAATAACTTGATTTTAACAAACATAACATGGCACAGATGGTAGGATGTCATTTCCAACATGAAGCTTGTCTCCTTTCATCCTTCCTTGCTGGCTCACTCTGTTGGAGTCCAGGTGCTATGTTGTGAGCTGTCTGAGGGAAAGGTCCACAGCAGTGGTATGGTTCTGATGTCTCTGTGTGAGGACCTGGGTGTGGCCTGCCAATGACCACATGAGTGAGCTTTGAAGCTGTTTTAGTCTGTTCAGGTTGCTGAAACAACAATTTTATAAACTGGTTAGAAAACAAATATTGATTTCTCACTGTTCTGGAAGTCCAAGATCAAGGTACCAGCAGCTTTGTGGTTGGTGAGTATCTTTTCCTCAAAGCACCTTTTAGCTGTGTCCTCACATGGTGAAAGGGGAAAACAAGCTGACTTGGACAGCTTTTACAAGAGCACTCTTCGCTTTCTGAAGGGCTTGGCTTTCATGACCTAATCACCTCTCCTAAGTCTCTACCTCCTAATTCCAACACCTTGGGGATTAGGATTTTAACATGTGAATTTGGGGGGAATGCAAGCATTCAGACAGTGGCAGAAGCAGTCCTCTTCCAGTTGAACCCTGAAGTGACTGAAGCTCTGGCAGACAGGTAACTGCAGCCTTGTAAGAGTTCAAGTTCCCTGGTGAAACTAGCTAAGTGGTACCTGAATTCCTGCCCCCACAGAAACTGCGAGATAATGTTTTAATGTTTTATATAGTAATAAATAACTAACACAGCTGATAAATTTAAGCTTAGATGATCTGACATTGGACATCATGGTTTAACTGCCATGTTCTCCTACTCCCTATGACTTGGGATCACTCCTCTTAGCCTCTCACAGAGGCCATCTGCAGCCAGGCCTACTAGGTGCTCTCTGCTTCCCAAGGGCACAGGTGGTGCTAGGCTTCTAGTACACAGCGTATATGATAATGAATTTTTTCTTGCATACTAAAGAAAGAGTCCTATCTTCTTGCTTACACCACCAGGTTATTATTGATAATTCCTTTTGGAATACAACATAGATATATTTGTTCTTGTTACCATTTTGGTTTATGTCCGTTTCTCTACTTTCTCTTTTTTCACTGCTCTTTTGCTCCTTTTTGTTCATTTCTACCCTTAGACTCCATTTTCTTCTTCATTCCCTTTCATATAAACTATTTTCTCTCTTCTGCTTTTACTTACAGAAGAAAGCACTATTTACTTTCTGAAAACATTAACATTTGTCTGAAAATAAAACAGCATTTTGGAAACTATCAGAAAGAAAAACACAGGTGGGGGAGTTCTTGGGGTGGGGCAAGAGAACACTTTTTAGTAGGGTTTTTTTTTTGTTTTTGTTCCCACCCACCTCCCATATCAAAACATCCCCTGTGGCAGTTAAAAGCCGTTGGCTATCCCAATTAAAGTGTTTTTGTAGAAACTGTCAGAAACAGGGCCAAAAGCACTTTTAAGTTATTACATGTGGGTTACATAAGCACCGGAGACTCGTTAAAACATTGAACATATGATATGAATTAAGTGACACAACAGTGAGTCAAAGATTTAGCTTTTCAATGTGACTAACATGATCATTTAAGATTTAGGCACCCTGCAAAAAAACATATCTTAAAAATAAAATCAGTTAAAGTGTACCTTTTGTATCTTTAGGAATGTATATCCCTAGCTTTTAAAAGTATGGCTACAAATATTTTGCATTTGGAGCAATTGTGCTTTTAAATAAAGGTGTAGCAGGACCAGACACTTTGTGAACTGGATATGGGAAACAAAGGTAATTATTTGATTTGAAGGAATCTTGTCTTCCTCAAGAGTTCCCCCCACTTGGTTGTAAGCAGAGAAACAAAGAAAACTGTTAAGCCGCTCTCCTCAACACAAATGGATGGTAAGATTAAACAACACTTTTTCATATTTCTCTCCCCTATTTTTTAAAATTTGGAAACCCAAAGTTTTTTTATATTACTATTAGTTTTATTCTCAGTTTCTTAATTGTTTTGGTCAATACAGAAATCTTTTTATTTTTTCTGATTAACATAAGGGTATGTACAATTAGTTCACTTTGCTTGCATTTGTGAGGCAAAGTCTAAATTGTAGCTCTGTCCCTCAAACAGGAAATGTGCCATACACCTGCACATTGTTCCCACTGGGAAGGAACCCCTCAGCTGCCCCCTAGGCCCTTGTTAGATTCAATTGAGTTTTTCAGTCATGTGAGTACATGGTTGTTAATCTACAAGTTTCAAATTAGTATTGAGTACATGTGATATCTATCTTTCCATTCTTGTGAGTCTTTCCTTGGGAGAATGTTTTCCAGATCCATCGAAGTTCTAACAAAGGATAAAGAATCTCCATCGTTTTTACAGCAGAAGAACGTTTCATGGTATACAATGCTGAGTGAGACAGTTCTTCCTAGAGTAATGCGGACATTTAGCACCTCCTACCATCTCCCTTTTTCTACCTCCTTCCTGTACAAAATGCCAGCAGCAGCCTCTCTTGGTAGGTGGACAAACTCAACCTTAACTGCTCTTACACATTTCCAAACACTCCCATGTGGGTTAGTATTGTCTTCCTCAGATAATGCTCAGATATTTTGGTTAACCTTTTAATATGCCTAATGCATCTACACCCCCCTACCTCTTCTCCAAGGTGTCATCGAAGCTTTACAGACAAAGGGATTAGTGAGATCCTTAAATCAGTGCAGTGTTCCCGGGTCCTCTGGTCTCCAAGACAATGGTCATTACTCAGCTGACTGGTATTCACAGTAATATCAACAACTAATGTCATTCATAAGATGGTCTCTACATGTAAAGTCAACCCTTGTTGATACATGCTGAAATGAAAATTACTCTCAAATGTAGCACTTCTAGTCTAGCCTTACTGCACAAATGATTTGTCCAATTTTACCCTGGTAACAAAGGAAGAAATATTCTTATTGACCCTGTGCAAAAAGTACATTGCTATAAAAGCAAGGAGACAGTTGTTTCTCAATTCTTCGTTGTCAATGAGATTCAGATCCTAAAGGCAAGGTCCACAACACTGAGGATTTGAAATTGTTTTAGAAGAAAAGGAAAGAAATCTCCCACATAGCCACAAAAAAATAGAACACAAATAATACCAAAAGTATTCTTAATAAATAATCACATTGCAATTTCTCTCTTTAGTTTATTAAGTCCATTGTTACTAGTTATTACACTGGACCTTGGTTCAACAGTTGGATTTGATGAAGTGTGACTTCTTCTGGAAAGAAAAGAGTCCTGGGAATTCTGACTTGGTCCCCCGGTACAGCCTGAAAGTGTCTAAGCAATCTTGTCTTGGAAGAGCGTACAAGAGTCTACTCTTTGCAATAACTACAAATTAGAGTACTAGTATTGCCTTCTCTACAGGGGTCAGAAACTATCTTTTTTGGAGACACAAAGACTAGCCTGTTGCTTAAAATAGGGTTTTTAGGTAAGTCTCAGAGGCAGGCAAAGACTGAGCATTTCTTCTGATTTGACAGTTCTTCACATGCAACTCTCTCTCTCTTTTTTTTTTTTTGCAGTTTTTGGCTGGGGCTGGGCCTGAACCCACCACCTCCGGCATATAGGGCCGGCGCTCCACTCCTTTGAGTCACAGGCTCTGCCCCCACATGCAACTCTTATAATAGTATTTCACTAATTAAGAAATAGGGAGCTTACCAAATGATCTAATTTCTTTTCTAGCATCTGTCTAGTGCTAGCACCTGCTGTAACAAAGATAGATATATACCCTTCAGATGTTCTGACTTGGGGCCTCCAATTGTTAACTCCTTCAGATCTTCCTCAAACCCACTTCATACTCTTCTTGGGATGGCCCAAGGACCAAGGACCAAGGAAGATTGTGGTACAAGGGCCTAAAATTTCACCCAATGTGAAACTCTTAATAGGTAATCCTTGCTGTGGACCTCTCTATTGGGCTTTCAGAGACTTTCAGATTTGTGTTATGGTATGTTCAGCTTTCTTGCTCAATTTGCTTTTCTGCCTTTCCTTTCACAGGTGTTCCTCTCTAATTTCCTTTTATATATCTGTCTCTGTCTCAGTGTTTACTTCTCAGACAATCCAGATGACACAGTAGTACCAGGAATTATCAGAAAAAGCAAGTGGTAAATTGAGATTTTGAGACTAGATCCCTCATTGCCTGAATGGCAAAGAAGAGCCCACCCCAGGTGGTATGTGAGGTACAATTAGTCTGTGATGCAATATGGTAGTCCAATCACTAAAACTTTCCACTGGAAGAGAACACTAAAACATATTACTAGATAAGAAAAAGTTTATTGAGTCTGGGGCACTCTCTTGGGATATAGGATTAAATATCCTGGAGAGGATCCAAGAAAATGGAGTAAATTTTCTGCTACAGGTGACTCTAGACAACTGGAGGAAGTAATACTAAAAAATTAGTAATAAATTTAATTAATAAAGTAATAAAGAAAAATTAAAATTACGTTTAATTGTAATTTAAATAAATACAATTAATGTAATGTATTTATTTAATGTAATAAAGAAAATTAAAATGCCTAAATTGCTATGGCTGACCGTGAAGGAAGGAAGTAAAAAGTATAGGAAGATGAACATGCTGGAGTGTATGAGAAAATCCATCAGAAAATTATTTTCCATTGGAGGGCTGAGGGGACACATTATTCCCTACAACCATCAAGAATTTGCTAAACAGGGGCGGCGCCTGTGGCTCAGTAAGTAGGGCACCAGCTCCGTATATACCGAGGATGGCAGGTTTGAAGCTGTCCCCAGCCAAACTGCAACCAAAAAATAGCTGGGCGTTGGGGTGGGCACCTGTAGTCCCAGCTACTGGGGAAACTGAGGCAAGAGAATTGCTTAAGCTCAAGAGCTGGAAGTTGTGAGCTGTGACACCATGGCACTCTACCACTACCAAGGGTGACAAAGTGAGACTGTCTCTAAAAAAAGAAGAATTTGCAAAACTGTTCATCAACATTACCAAGATGTCCAGTGCTAACTTTTCTCTGTAGGTCAGAGCTGCCTGTAAGAGTGGATGTCTTGGCTCGGCGCCTATAGCTCAACCGGCTAAGGCGCCAGCCACGTACACCTAAGGTGGCGGGTTCGAATCCCCAGCCCGGGCCGCCAAACAACAATGACGGCTGCAACCAAAGAATGGCCAGGCGTTGTGGTGGACGCCTGTGGTCCCAGCTACTTGGGAGGCGGAGGCAGGAGACTCGCTTGAGCCCAGGAGTTGGAGGTTGCTGTGAGCTGTAATGCCATGGCACTCTACCCAGGGGGACAGCTTGAGGCTCTGTCTCAAAAAAAAAAAAAAATATTCAGCAGAACTAAGTGGCTCACGACTATAATCCTAGCACTCTGGGAGGAGGACTGCTTGAGCTCAGGAGTTCAAGACCAGCCTGAGCAACAGGAAGACTCCATCTCTACTAAAATAAATAAATAAATAAAATAAGAAAAAACTAGCTAGATGTAGTGGTGGGCACCTGTAGTCTCAATTACTCAAGAGACTGAGGCAAGTGGATCTCTTGAGCCTAAGAGTTTGAGGTTACTGTGTGAGCTCTGATGCCAAGTCACACTTCCCAGGGCAAAAAAGACTCTGTCTCAGGAAAAAAAAAATAATAAGTGTGGTGCCTGTGGCTCAGTGGGCAGGGCGCTGGCCTCATATACCAAGGGTGGTAGGTTCAAACCCACCTCAGACAAACTGCAACAAAAAAATAGCCAGGTGTTGTGACGGGCACCTGTAGTCCCAGCTACTCGGGAGGCTGAGGCAAGAGAATCGCCTAAGCCTAGGAGTTGGAGGTTGCTGTGAACTGTAACGCCACAGCACTCTACTGAAGGCAATAAAGTAAGACTGTGTCTCTAAAAAATAATAAAAATAATAAAAAAATCTGGCCTGTGGCTCAAGTGGCTAAGGCGCCAGCCACATACACCAAAGGTGGCAGGTTCGAATCCAGCTCAGGACGCCAAACAACAATGACAGCTGCAACAACAACAACAAAAAATAGCCAGGCATTGTGGCGGGCACCTGTGGTCCCAGGTACTTGGGAGGCTGAGGCAAGAGACTCACTTGAGCCCAAGAGTTGGTGGTTGCTGTGAGCTATGATGCCAGAGCACTCTACCCAGGGGGACAGCTTGAGGCTCCTGTCTCAAAAAAAAAAAAAAAAAAAAGAAGAATCTGGATATTTAATTTTCTACTGAAACTTAAGAAATAGTACCTAAAATGGTCTCTTCATTTTAATATAAAGCTTTTGCTAACCCTGAAAATACAGATTCTCAATATGGGAATGTCAAGGAAAGAGAAACCTCAGAAATCCATATCAATTCTCTTATTTTGGGAAGAAAGAAAAAATCTAATTAAATATTTAAAATTCAATTTTGAGGCTCAGTACAGTGGCTTACCCCTATAATTCCAGTACTCTGGGAGGCCAAGGTGGGTGGATTGCCTGAGCTCAGGAGTTTGAGACCAGCCTGAGCCAGAGCAAGACCCTGTCTCTAAAAACAGCCAGGTATTATGGCAGGTGCCTATAGTCCCAGCTACTTGGGAGGCTGAGGCAAGAGAATCCCTTAAACTCAAGAGTGTGAGGTTGCCACAGCACTCTTCTGAGAGTGACAAAGTGAAACTCTGTCTCAAAAAAATAAAATAAAATGGCTCAGCACCTGTAACTCAGCAGTTAGGGCACCAGCAACATACACCAGAGCTGGTGGGTTTGCACCCAGCCCTGGCCTGCCAAACAACAATGACAATTACAAGTGGGCACCTCTAGTCCCAGCTGCTTGGGAGGCAGAGACAAGAGAATTGCTCAAGCCCAAAAGTCTGAGATTGATGTGAGCTGTGACGCCACAGTACTCTACCAAGGGTGACACAGTGAGGCTCTTGTCTCAAAAGAAAAAAAAAAATTCAATTTTGTAAGATGAAACTTTTGTGAGCACTGGCATTTTTTGAGAGAATAAAAGGACTGGTTTTGTTGTCTGTGAACCCACTAGTGTAGTTAGACATTAGCATACAGCATTATCTCCTTTATTTACTTAATACTTTAAATTCTATACTGCACAAATGGATATGTCAAGAATCATTCCGCTGTTAATTGCTACAATTTAAGCAAGTAGGGCAATTATTTAAAAATTCAATTTAACATTCTAGACCATCAAGAACCCACTTTAAGATTAAACATTACTCTTTTGATTCACATTATTCACTGAAAATGCTGAATCTTCCATAAAGAAATTGTGACAAAGAGTCATGCACAATCGATGAATTTCACACACAACCTCAGCCAGTGGAAGCCACCACACACATTTTGGGTGCCATTTTGAATAAGACTAGGAAACAGCAAGGTCCATTAAGACAAAATGTGATCCCTGGCCAATACCTTGGACTGCCATCAAGCAAACCACCCTCGCCAAACGCAAATCAAGAAGTGACACCCCTGGATATTTGCATTTATCCACCTCTAAAAGCCAATATAATGTCTGATGAAACGAAAATGAATAAAAAAAAGAGAGAAAAGGTTCGCAATCTGCCTTGGAACAGAACACAAAGTGGAACAAAAGGGGGGCGATCAAGCCAAAGGCAGCAGGGGTAAGCGAAGGGCAGATGCCGAAGGTAACCCCAAGAACCCTGAAGGCTAACCTAACACCTCCCTCCCGCCACTCTTTTCCCGCACCCTTCCACAGCCACCACTGAGAAGCCCTAAGGACCCGTGCTCGCTGCACCTCCAGCCTGGTCCCAGCGTCCTGGACACACCCTCACTTCTCGCGGCACACTAGGACAGCGACAGAAACTATTCTGCAGAGTCACGACTTCCAGATGCTTCCCACCTCCAACCCCTCCCACACCACCTCACACTCCGGAGGCCTAGGGGGACCGCTATCCTACGCCTCATCGCAGGCTCCGACCCAGCAAAGAGAAGGGAAGGTGGCGGGGTTGTCTCCACGCCGCGGCCACCCAGCACCGTACCCAGTGCCCGCCTCTGCGGGCAGGCCTACGCGGAGGCCTAGCGTCGGCCCAGAGGCGCGCGAGGAACGAGGAGCGCACTCACCAGAGTAGAGCGGCATGGCGGGGCGCGGGCGGCGGCGGGGGCGCGGGAGGGCTGGGCCCGGAGAGGCTGGTGAAGGGCAGGGTACCAGAAGAAGGTGTAGCGGCGGCCAAGGCAGAGACGCGGAGCTGGCTGCTGCTTCGGTGCGACGAGAGTCTCATTCAAACCGGCCACTGGCGATGACGCAGCAACACGCAGTTCGTCCGCCGAGCCGCTGGGCGACCAGAGGGAGGAGGTGCAGAGTTGAGGGCCCCAGCCGGGCAAGGATGGCGAAGGGAGGGAGGGGAATGGAAGGAGGCGGAGCCAGGCGGGCGGAGGAGGGGGTGGCCGCACTGCGGGTGCGCGCATGCGCACTGGTCGCCTGCCGCCCTGGGCCAACTGGTCGGGCAGTTCTGGAGCGCCCCCGTAAGGCGGCGAATGAGAGGGCCTGCTTTCTTAAAAAACGTGATGTCCCTTTTTCAAAACGATGAATTAGTACTGCTAAAATGTTTTTTTCTTGTTAATATACCCAGTAGCAGAGTTGAGGCCTTACTATTTCAAATTTACTGAGATTAAAATTTTTTGAACACTGACTTTAAGTGCATAAATTAGTGGTTAGAGTTCGACCTGGTTAGAATTCCAGCTGTTACTAGTTGACCGGCTCTTGCAAGCATCAGTTGCCTTAGCTATACCCGCACGCTTGGTTTTATTGCATCTCACGAGTATTTTTTTTTTTTTTAACAAATTGAAGGTCTGAGCTAACTCTGCATGGAACAAGCCCATACGCGCAATTATTCCAGAAACTTGCTAACTTGGTGTCTCTGTATCACATGTTGGTAATTCTTTTTTTTTTTTTTTACTTCAGGCTCCTTTATTCCATGAATATTTACAGAACATCGACTATAGACAAAACATTGACATAATCATTAAAGATAACATTGGGACAAACATATCAATTTTATGAGGAAACAAAAGTATATCTACAAATCAATTATGAGATAAGTATACTCATTACCACCACTCCTAGTAAAGTTGAAGATTATTTGTTTTTTTGCTATTGAGTTTTCTGAGCTCTTTGTGTATTCTGGTTATAAATCCCTTGTCAGATGGATAGTTTACAAATATTTTCTCCCATATGTACCTGTCTCTTGACTTTGCTAACTGTGTTCCTTTGCTGTACAAAAGATTTTAGCTTGATGTCATCCATTTGTCTGTTTTTGCCTTGGTCGTCTATGCTGTTGATCTACACACTATTGAGAGTGGGATACTCAGCTCCCTGTATTACCATATTGCCGCCTGTCTCTCCCTTTAGAGCTATTAATGTTTGTTTTTTTTTTTTTTTTTTTTTTTTTTTTGAGACAGAGCCTCAAGCTGTCCCCCTGGGTAGAGTGCCGTGGCATTACAGCTCACAGCAACCTCCAACTCCTGGGCTCAAGCGAGTCTCTTGCTTCCGCCTCCCAAGTAGCTGGGAC
>CAUYTI010004218.1:0-101854 GCA_963575145.1 Galago senegalensis | reverse complement strand
CCATGTCCAGACGCACACAAAGTAGTATATTACCCGAGTATTCACTTCTAAAACAGCAACTCTCCAGCGTATGAGTTTTCCCCTTATTCTGTATCTCCTTCCCATTTCTAAGCGTGGAATCATTTCCCATCACATTTGCATGTCCCTTCTGCTTTGGGGAGGAAACTCCAGTCACCTGTACAGTGATGTGCCACTTCGTGACAAAGGTGTGTTCTGAAGAAATGCATGTGAGGCAATTTTGTCATCCTGTGCACGTCATGGTGTGCAGGGCCTTATTGCACGGAGTGATTGGTGTAGGCATTTGTAACATGATAGTAAGTATTTGTGTATCTAACCATATCTAAATATAGAAAAGCTACAGTAGAAATATGAAGGATAAAAAATGATACATCTGTATTAGTCACTTCCCTTGAATAAATCAGTAAGTCATGCAGGAGTGGGCAGGACTAAGTTGCCCTGGGTAAATGGATGCCTGAGCAGCAGGTGCCCGTGAAGGCCTGTGACAGTACTGCCACTATAGACCTCTGAAGTGCTATAGACTTTATAAACACAGCACACGTGGGCTACACGAAATTTATTTAAAAATATTTTTCTTCAACAATAAACCAGCCTTAGCTAACATACCTTTTTACATTATATATTTTTTCATTTTTAAATTCTAGACTTCTTAATATAATAACCATTTTTACTTAAATGGAAATCAAATACATTATATTTTTGGACAAAAATATTTTCTCTCTTTATATCTTTATTAGCTTTTTCCCTATTTCTAAGGGTTTTAAAAAAGCTTTTTTATTAAAAACAAAAATGGACACACACTAAACCTCCACCAGGTCAGGATCCTCCGTAGCACGGTCTTCCTCTTCCTTATCTTGTCCCACTGAAAGGTTTTCAGGGCAGCAACACTCATGGGATAACAATGCCTTCTGGATACCTCCTAAAGCACCTTCCTGAGGCTGTGTAGTTAACTTTTATTACAAATAGAAGAATCTAGAAGAATTATAAAAGGTATAGTAAACACACACACTTAAGTAATGGAGTGTTGCTTATTATCATCAATAAGTAAGGAGTGTTGCTGGTCATCATCCAGGATTAGGCTCTGTACAGAGTTACATGTTCCGCGCTCTATGTGCCTGACAGTGCAGAGGGATTCTTTGCACCGGCATCACCACAAACATGTGCAGAGTCACACTGTGTTACCAGCGGTGCAGTGTTACCAGGTGACAGGGAATTTTCATCTCCATTATAATCTTATGGGACTTATACCTGTGTATATATGTTGTTGACTGAAAAATCCTTTTGCAGGACACGATTCTATTCTTAATCCACCCCTCACCAGTTCTCCAGCAAAGGCTCAGCTCATCTCTTCCCGCTGGTTCTGACAGCATTTTGGTTTTACTGCTGATGTCCATTTCTCAGTTGCTGTGCTCTGCTTTGAATTCTGAGACAGACATACCCTCGTACACCAATCCGTCTGCTCCAACATCAATCTTAGTATTTAGTAGAGAGTTGTTATTGATGCATCAATGAGGACGTGAAATAATTAATGGTCTCAAATAGGTTTTTATCAAGGCTAGAGATGTGTTCTTCAGATGAACTGACTTATATTGTTTTTCAGTAAGCCGAATAAATATACACAAGTTTACTTCATTAAAATATGGTGAGGCAGCTGAAGTAATTAGTCAAACTGTATTTGTCAAAGAAACTAAAGGGATGGATGAGTAACAAGACTGAAGATTTCCTGATGAATATCAGACATGTCAAATAACACTATGATTTAAGCTTTGATTTTGACAAGTGTTGAGGCCTGCGCGGCTGATTAGAAAGGAATTCAGATGCTCTGGATAACAGATGTGCATAATGGCACAGTGGATGTTACCTTAACTCACATAAGTAGTTAATTTGCCCAAGAAGCGATACAATTCTTTTATGCATGGGTAAACTTCCAAAGAGCTGGTGGATATGGTCAGTGTTCCATTTAGAAAGGAGCTTTGAATCTATCAGGAACTCAAAAATTTAGCAGGTTAAACTCCAGATTTCAATTTCAAATAACATGGAAGAGAACATTTTGGAAAAATTTCCTGAACTAAATGGATCTTAATGTGATTACTTAAGAACATTTAATTTTAAATATTATTAAAATATTAGGTTAGCTATTGGGATAAGTTCAATTTTAAATGTCTAGTATGGTGACAATAAGTATTTTTCCAGGACAGGATCATTTACATATTTATGAATTACTCCAGTTCGAAGAAGGAATTAACCTTTTCCCATCTGTTCCTTATTTGATTTCCTCTGTTCCTATCTAACAAAATGTACAACTGTTTCTTAAATGAGCATGGCCTGCCATCAGATGACAGAATATATTTATATTGCAATTTTATTATAAGATGTGTCAGTACCATAATTACGAGCCAGTAATTTGTGGAAGGGGTTGTATATCAAATGAGAACAGCTATTCTTACACCATGGGGTGAATTTCCCATTCATAAGATGCACCCAATTATACCAGCCATTGAGAAACAGTCCCATCAGTCAGGGACCTCTAAGTCTAGGAAGCTCCTTGATAAATCCTTTGGAGAGACAGGTTAAGCTCCAAAGTCATGGGTTAGTTGAAGGCCTGGGTAAAAGCAGGTGCCTGAACTGATTTGCATTAAAAACAAAAAAATCTTGGGAAAAGGAAGGCAGTCAGGAGAAGAACCTATTTTGTTTGATTACTAGACCTCAAGTTGATGGAATGGGTCAGAACATTCTAGAAAGAGAGAAACAGAATCGTGTAACATAAAATTGTACATTGTTAGTGAGGTGGGGGAGAAGTTGAAATGAGGGATTGGGAACTAATTATATGTCTAGAATGATTTAATGTGAAATTGAGAAATGTCGGTGGCAATGTTGAATTAACACATAAGAAAATGGATCTACAGTCATGGACGAGGTGGTAATATTTATATTTCCAAACTTGAACCTGTGTTGGTGATAGCATTAGCTATGCCAGAGGTTAGGGAGAGTGTGAAATTTGAGTTTTTATAAATCCAGACAACTAAGCTAAATTCTGGGTGACATTAGCAATAGGAGGAGAATGTTGTTAAGACTAAGTGATGAAATGAAATACTGTGTTTAAGAACCTATCCACACATCCATCTATTGCCTGTGTGTGTATCTGTGCATCTGTGTTTATCTACCTTTCTCTTATGTTGAGTATTTGTTATGCCATAATCTGGTTAGGTATATCCCTAAAATATAATTGATTGGAAATACTTAGGGAGTACATGTTATGTGTTAGAGTTTTTTTCAAGAGTTTTCAGATGTCAGCTCATTTATTCCTTACAACAATCCTCTGAGACATGTATGTTATTGTTACTTTTTTATAAATAAGGAAACCGAGGCAAGGAAATTAGAGAACTAGCCTAATTTCAATAGGCAAGTGAACATCAGAGCAGGGACTTTAATCCTGTCAGTCTCCACAATTGGAAAACTTAATTATTTTCCACTTACTTGTACCAAGTGAGCCGAGTACGGGTATTCTGGTGTAGACATATGTAGGTACTATCATAGAAGCGGTTACAAACTAGACCATAAATCATCTAATCAAATGTAGCAGAAAATTTGAAAGGAGCTTTGTATAAGGCATACACTATAGCTATTAAATATACTCTAAAACATTCATTCTTCCTAAAGATCTGTGTGATATCAGAGAGACAGTATATTTTTTATTGGCTGGGAACATTTCTGGAAAGCCAGATTTTCTTTTGTACAAATCCTGGCTTCCCCTCTTATTAATGGGGTGACGCTGAGCAAATGATATAAACTTAGGATATTACAATGTGCTCATCTATAACGGAAAGACGTTAATGAGAACTTCATAGGGTTATGGTAAGGATTAAGAAAATAAATATAAGTTAAACTTATGCAACAAGTCTGCTACAGAGATAGCAATTAAAAACATTACTTATTTTTATATCATTATGACTACAATGTGGGAGGCATGTAGGAAGGAGATCTGAGAACTGCATCATGGAGACTTTCATTAGATTAGCCTATGAAACAGGCCAGAAGTACCTGTTGTGGTTGCCAAAGGCCTTCTGTCATATATAAAAAAACACAAAGATTTGATGCTGAGAAACTTGTAAAATGCATTTTATATTTTTAATGAAATTAAAAAGAAGTGATTCAGGGGTGCAACACTAATAATCAAATAAATTTCCATTAATACAAATGAATATACTGACTTGGGGGCACAAGTATTTTTAAAAACTGATTATGTTTTCTCTTTTCAACTTTCTCTTCACTACATTTCATGGAAAAGAAGGAAGTTCTGCTTTCCACGTAAGGACAGTATATACTATCACTTACTGAGCATGGCCTGTGTGGCACTGTTGTAAGTGATGGAGGTATGATCATTACTGTAGATATAGACATATGTGAATCAAGATTTATGAAACGAAATTTAATCTGGCCTCAATAAGTACCCTGCACACTAATGAAGTAAATATTAGACAATGTGGACTTAGAACAGTAGCTTTCTATTCAACAATTTCAAGTTACCTGGAGCCTTAGATACCGTATGGTTTTCATTTTGTGACCAACGCCCCCAAGAATTTCTTGTAGAGGGCACCAATTGATTACTTCTTCACCTTCAAAACAATTAGTTCAAGGATTATTTTCAAAACCAGTTACCCAACTCTTGATTTCTCCTTTGTTATTTCACAAGCATGCTTTTCTACTTTTCCCTAAAGAATTGAGTAAGTTGACAAATTATTTAACAAAGTCAATTTAAAAATCCCCTAAGAATGTTTATGTGGCAAATCACATACTCTATTTGGTACTGAATTATTTACTGGGAATTTTTAATTCTAAACATAGCACCGCAATGATTTATAATAAAATATGCTTGTTAGTGAACTTGCAGGAATGTTTAAGTTGAAAAAAAAAGAAAGTAAAACTATAGTTGTTTTTTTGTTTCCCAAAGATGAGTTTTGTTTCTTAAGAATAGATTCTTTGGCTCGGCTGCTATGGCTCAAGTGGCTAAGGTGCCAGCCACATATACCTAAGGTGGCGGGTTTGAATCCAGCCCGGGCCCGCCAAACAACAATGATGGCTGCAACTGAAAAAAAAAAAAATAGCTGGGCGTTGTGGCCCGGCGCCTGTGGTCCCAGCAACTTGGGAGGCAGAGGCAGGAGACTTGCTTGAGCCAGGAGTTGGAGGTTGCTGTGAGCTATGCCAGGACACTCTACCCAGGGGGACACCTTGAGGCTCTGTCTCAAAAAAAAAAAAAAAGAATAGATTCTTTGTTAAGCCCATGTGTTATATGTGCAGTGTGCTGAGATTTCTAAAATATTGTCAGGTTATATATTCATACTGAGTGCAAATAGTACCTACAACAATTTTCATGCCCTGTTTCATTTCATAGTAACCCCTCCCTGTTTTGTTTAATCTTTTTTTTTAATTATCCACCTTAGTTTGGTATCTAGACTACAACACAGAGAAATGTGAACACCTAGAGTCCCAATACTACATTTACATACTTAACCTATTGTATTTCACATGACACTGTGACAACTGTTAGCATTTGTTTAATGTTTTAATCCACATTATTATACATTTTGTTCTTTATCATTCCCTTTCTTCCTGAATTTTACAAATAGCTTTGGGTAAATACTAGGATTAAAAAAATTGTTTGAGGTCCTACGGAATATATATTTTAAGATGAAAACCCTAATTCTAGGCATTAACAGTCTAATCGGATACCAAAAGGTATTCATGCATGATATACATAGATCAAAGAGAAATTAAGCAAATAATGGATGCAAATAATTAAGCCAACGCCTTTACAATGTATTATATTTTTAACCCTCTCAACCATCTTGTGAGGCTATTTTTATATTAGGTCATGAGCAGATAATTTCAAGTGGCAGAATCCAGATAGACACAGCTTCTCTGACCACATGTATCACGCCCTCTCCACTGACACTGTCAACTAGAATAAGCAAAAGTCCAGCTAATTGTGAAGAGACTTCAAAAATTCTCTGATTCTGTGACAGGAGGGTACAAGCAGTTGACTGATGCAGTTCTGGTTGTTTTTCCATGGAAAATTCCTCATATTCAATTGCATCTGAAGCTGGAAGACATTGTAGTTATATTGTGTACATTAAGCAAAAAAACCTTACCCCTATAAGTAGAGATAAATAACATTATGAAGCATTTTCTCAAAACCAACTTATTGGTACTTTTATAGAAACCCTATTCTGAAAATCATCATGTACCTGAATTGTCAACAGCCATTACTGTCTTAGCTACTCTGGTGACAGTGTCCTCTCTCCTGTGTCATAGTCTGAATATTAGTTATGCGATGGGACTATTCCATATGCTGATGAATGAAAATTGGTTTAGAAAGTCAACCCTTACTTTTTTTTTTTTTTTTTTTTTTTTTTGCAGTTTTTGGCCAGGGCCAGGTTTGAACCCACTACCTCTTGTATATGGGGCCAATGTCCTACTCTTTGACTCTTTGAGCCACAGGTGCTGCCCGTCAACCCTTACTGTATAGAAACCTAAATATATTTTATTTATTCTAATCCTAGACTAGATTGTGTAGAAACAATAATTATAAGCATAACTTTATTTAAGTTTTTTAATTCAAAACCAGGAGCTTGATGTATCTGTTAGTCACTCTGTACTTTTGAAATCAGTTTGAGTTCTTTGCTTGTGAGAAAAAAAAAACTTGCATATGAAATAGAGATATAAAATAATATACATTATTATAAATAGGCCAGGCTCAGTGGCTCTCGCTTCTAATCCTAGCAATATGGGAAGCCGAGGTCAGTGGTTTGCCTGAGCTCACAGGTTCAAGACCAGCCTGAGCCAGAGTAAAACCTCATCTCTAGATGAGGGCATTGTGGCCGATGCCTATAGTTCTAACTACTTGAGAGGCTGAGGCAAGAGAAATCCTTGAGCCCAAGAGTTGGAGGTTGCTGTGAGCTATGATGCCCTATTACTCGACTGAGGGTGACAAAATGAGACTCAGCCACAAAATGTCCTTAAAAAAAAAATAGATGGAAGGTTATGTTGCTTTTCTGTGTCAGTCCGGGCTTGGACAATTGAGTAGAGCTATTATTTTGTTTCAGAATTGTCAAGAATGTCAGCTCCTTTTGTTTTGCTGCATTACCTTCCCTTGGAGATGACTTTTGTCTTCATGGCCTAAGATGACTCACCTGTGTTACATTCTCACTGTCCAGAAATCCTATGCATAGAGGCAAGCAAACTAGGTAATATGACTCAATTCCAATGTGACTGTCTACCAAGGAAAACAAACAACATTCATAATTAATACTAAGAGAAAGAAAAAAAAAACTACTAACCGTAGAAGCACTAGACAGTCTTTAGTACAGGTTTAGTCATCTGAGCTGTCAGTTTTACTCTGATCAAATTGTAACTTTATGAATACTTTATTCTAACAGTAATATATCAGTATTACACGGGTTTGTTTTATAATGGGCTCTTCATTCCTCACTTGAAGCTCTAATATTCAGTGTAGGTGGCTTGTACATAAATTCTTTAAACTTTGTCAAAAACGCTTTATATCTAATATTAATTTTCATATGTACTCCATGTATGCAACAAGATTATATATATATATATATATATATATATGCTCTAATTAATTGGCACAGAAAAGCACTTTGAATCAAACTTATTAACTGCAGTTACAATAACACAAATTAAAGTCTCTATATATTTTTTCCGTTTAATTACAGAATTGCCTTTTGAGGGCAGGACACAATTACAAGGGGGTCCTTCTCTAACAAAAGCAATCAATGTAACCTGGTTCGCTGTACCCTCAATGAATCCCCAACAACAAAAAAATCAAGGATGGTTCAACTGCTGCTACAATTTCACCATTTTTTTATTCTTTATATTTCTAGGTTATTTTTCAAGTGCATACACATTTTAATTTTCTGAATATTTCTGCCTAGTTTCATCTACCTTCTTGTGCCAAATATACCTTCTTTATTGAAACATCGTCTTGTGATCATCATTTGTTTGAATTATCATTTCCCATTATTTTCTTTCTCAAATCTCATAGCCCGGGCCTGCATTTAAGAATTCTCAGTTTGTGGCCACTCTCCTCCTTCCCGTTGTCAGGTAAGACCTGGCAGAGACAGACTTGCTGTCCTGATTTCTTCACTGTTAGTAAGAAATCTACCCCAGCTGCCCCCACATTTTTATATTTGCACATCCCTCTTTGTGTTTAGGTTTTGCCTGTGACAGTGACCACAGGGTGGCAGCAGTTCCAGCAGCCACTTGCTTCTTGAAGACTTCCCTGAATTTCTTGAGAATCCGATTACATGAACACGTGCATCTAAGCATTTTTAGCCATCCTTCGCCTTACCCACTCGGCTACCTCGTGTATCTCATCTAAGCATTTTCAGATGCATTTACTTTCCTTTCCAGTATCCAGGACATTTTCAGGTCATCTGGTCCTTTTCAGTGTCATACAGGGAAATCTGCCCAGCTTAGTTAGCACTTTACTTCTCTATAACAGCAAAATGTTTACCTGGATGAAGCTAGAACATATTCTTCTTAGTAAAGTATTTCAAAATGGAAAAAAATATCCATTGTATTCAATACTACAATGAAATCAGCATATAATCACCTACAAATTCATAGGAATGGTAAAACATCACCATATTCCAGGAAGAAGGAGGGAAGAGGAAAGAGAGGGAAGAAGAGGGGAGAGGCAGGAAGGAGGGAGGGTTTGGTGGGACCCAACCTAATGTGCATAATGCAATGATACATTTCTAAACTGTTAAGAATAGAGTATGAATGTTTTTCCCACACCAAATAATGAAACAAGGAGGCAGTTATGTTAATCAGTTTGCTGTAAGCAGTCCACATTGTATATCCAATCAGCACATTGTACCCCATAAATGTGCTAATGTACACAGGTATGACTTAATAGAGAATTAACAAGGCTAGTTCTACATTTATTATAAATATTTCCCTTGATTTCACCCTCAATATCTCTTATCTTTATATTTCAGAAATTATAAAAATAAGTTTAGTATAGATTGTAGTATATTATGGGTTTAGTATAGATTGTAGTATATTATGGCATCGAATCCATCCTAACTCCAACCCCACATAGATGGCCTCTGCTGATATTGGGGGATGCTCTCGCTCCACACAGGGTGGGCTATGCTCTCTCCAGATATCTGCACTGGCCTGAATGTCGCCATCCACCTTTCACCCAAGTGTCTTTTCACACACACGATAACCCTGCTTTTCCATTTACCCCCGTTCTTCCCTTTCTTACATACCTCCAGCTTCAGTGTGGTTAAAACTTTCTTAAGACATGCTTCTCTGATTATCTGTTCCATATCAGATCCCTCCTAGAATTTCTCAGCACAACTGCAGAGATTTTTAGATGCGTTGTTATTTCACATTTATGTGAGTTTGGAAGAGTATGTCCTTCTCTGTAGATGTTTGTGTTTAGTTGTGCTATGAAGGTGTGGGCTTCTTGTGTTAGACCAAAACTCATGTCTCCACTACTCACACCACAGTGCCTAGTGTAGAGTGAACTATAAATGTGTATCAGCGTCATAAATGAAAGATGGAATGAATAATTTACTTGAATGACAAAGTGAGGGAATAGATCTTGGCAATAATTTCCATTTCAAAAACACAGTGTCTTCTTAGATGAGGGTATGTTTATTTGGAAGAGACTACTTGTTAACATATCTGGAAACTCACTTTCACCCTACCATATTTCAGGGCAGTCTCCAAGTCATTTTATTGAGAATAGATTTGACTTTATTTTATCAATGTTACAGAGCCAATTAAAAACTAAAAATAAGACTATACTCCTTTCCAAAGAACTATAGCTTCCCTGAGCTAGTATATTTTTTGAAACTGTTCTACTGCCTTCCATACCTATATGATAAAAAATAATTCCCAGAATAAATTTATTACTAATTTTTACTTAGAAGAAACCACACTCTAACATCAAATATGTGGCAACAGAGAATCTGAAATTCATGCATTCTGATTTTTTTATTTTTAAAGTAATGGGCACATTTGATGTCAGATTTGAGCCTGGAGTAAATGAATAAACTATCCCATGTCACACATGAAAAACCTATGGTTTTGACAAATTTTTGAAAAATACTGATTTTTTCTCATCAAATCCATAAATTTTTAAGGACTCCACCAATATAATGGTTCTGTTTTTGAGATTTTTAAATTGTTTCTGTTATCGTGAATGACACTGGTGATCATTCAAACAGTGAAAATCCCATGACTTCCTAAGTGAACTGAATGTCTGTAGACAGAAGACAGTATACACAAATGACTAAAAACAAGACCCTAAATAACAGGGTAAATATTGAAGTGAGGGTGAATCATAGTTAAAATTTAATTATTGTAATATAGAAGACATTCCCTTCCTATTATTGCACAGTGAAAATTTCAGAGAAAATTTACAAAGAAGAATTTAGTTGGCACAAATGATTACATTAGCACAGTTAAGGGACATTAGCAATTAGTCTGTCTGTTCTACATGAAAACAATCCTGCCGAGTTTTAATTGAAGGGATTTATGCATATTTAGTAGGCTTAATGTTGTATCTTCTTGAATCACTCTGCTGTGTAATGTGGGTGGGGTGTGATTAGGTTGTAATAAGGCCAATTCACAGTGGTGCATCCAAAATGAGAGTCCAGATGCACGGTAAGTTCCAGGGGAACCCTGCTGAAGAAAAATGTCATAGCAGCAAAGACACTCTATTTACATCCTTGGATGTGAAATATGTTCTTGAAATGAGCCTGTCTTATTTTTGTTTAAATTTATTTTCTCAGGCAGAGTGTAATGAGATATTAAACTGAGATTTGCCCAATATAAGTAGTGATAAAAAGAAAAGAATGTGTGGAACCACATATTACAAAATAATTAAAACCTATCTTTGATACTCATAAGCAGCATGAGAAATGACAACAACTTTTGGCTCAATGATTCAAATAGGAAAATTTAATGTAATAAAAATTTATATTAAAGGTATTGATTGCAGCCGTATTTATAGTAGCAGTATATTCAAAACAAGTATTTATTCATGGTAGCTAAACTATGATACGTTAAAATAGTTAAATATTCTATACGTTCTGATTGAGATATATAACATTTTTCAAATTCACAGAACTTACTTCAAGGGAAAAGTCAAAATTTGAAATTGAATTTGGGTATAAAACCAAGTAAGATGAATCCCCGAAATGAATAATACAAAATAAATAATTATATACCAAAGTATAGTTTGTTATATATGATATTCTTCCTTTCTTTGCATTTTAAATTATTTATATGTTTAAAAATTATCCCATTTACACTTTAGTATGATATATTTATAAATACTAAATTGGAAAATATTAATATCCAATCTTCTTTAAAGGAAATCAAGGTAATAACTATAAGTTGAAGTAATTTTATCATTATTAGAATCATGTAAGTCTACAGTGTATGTACATATTCAAATACATGCAAAATATGTAAATATTAAATGGGTTGGGTGTTGATATTTGCCAGTGAAAACCTGCTAATTTAGTTAAAGCTCTTAGAACTAAGCAATCAAAGCCAACCTCAATTTATCTTGAAAGTGTTTTTTTTTTTTTTTCCTAAAACTCATTTAATGCTTTGAGATACCATTTCTGCAAAGTACTTTTGGGAGCTAACTGAAACCAGTCCAAAATTAAATGATGTAAATAACATATGTCATATCGTATTTTTTGACTATTATTCAAGGAAAACATATATAACCGAATGTAATAGAAAGACCTTTCCATTCAACTTATTATAGCATTTTGATTAAATATGCCATTAGAATAAGAAAAAAATGCTAAAGAAATCATCATTTTTTGTCGTATTAATAAACACATAAAAGGAATGATTAAATACCAAACCATGTGGTAATGTCTTCTTTTTTCATTTTCTTATATCTCCTTATCCCTCTGTGCATATTAAAAAGAAAAAAAGTAATTATCTTCTCCCTCGGTGGTATGCAGAGCCTTATTTTTCAGTTGCACCATTTATTGAACATGAAGCATGTTCTCTATTTTTTCCTCCTGAAAATAAAGTAACATTAGAAAATGTTTTAATAAATTCTCATTTTAGGTGAGTTTCCTCATTTGGAAAATGCATGTGTGTGTGAATGACGTGTTTGTGTGTGTGTTTATCTGTGTGTATCTATTTTCTTAACACAACCCATTATTTCTGCAAAAAGTATACTTTGTTAGCACTGGTAGCTAGAGAGTTTATTTTGCCATCAATGTCCCAGAGAAAATAGAGCTGAGGACGAGATTACATGGTTCTGGATTTTGGATAGAAAAACAGTAAGTATATATTACTGACCTTGCTAATAATATCCTTTCTGGTCAATCATTTATTAGCTTTGTGGTCCCGAGCAAGTATATTTAAGCTCCCTGTACCTCAATTTCTTCTTCTGTGTTTTGGGAACTATAAGGTACTAAATTAAAGAAATAATGCAAGCAATGTAGATACAGACCTTCTATATATATCTAGTTTTATAAAACATGACAGGGATTTCTAGTTCATTTAATTCGATTTTTTAATAGATGAAAGAGAACAGTTCATATCCATTCCTTTTCTCTCTCTTTCTTTTCTTTTCTTTTCTTTTTTGATGCAGTCTTACTCTGTTTCCCAAGCTAGTGTGCCATGGCTTCAGCCTAACTGACCACAACCTCAAACTCCTGAGTTCAAGTGATTTTCTTCCCTAGCCTCTCAAGTAGATGAGTAACTGGGACAACAGGCAAGCACAACACCTGGGTAATTTTTCTATTTTTAATAGAGATGGGGTGTTGCTCTTGCTCAGGCTAGTCTGGAACTCCTGAGCTCAAGTGATTCTCCTGCCTCAGCCTCCTAGAGTTCTGGGATTACAGGCATGAGCCATTGTGCCTGGCTGATTTCTAACAGGGTACAAGGGAGGGGGAGTTTAAGTCAAACCATAATAGATGAGACAAAGGAAAACTAATGATATGATCATGGAGAAAAGTTATCTCTCCAAAAAGTGAAAGACACAGCATAAAAAGCACTCACATGATAATACAAGTTGGAGATGTGCCTAAAAAAATTGAGTTTATAGTTCTCTAAAGAGCTTAATGGGTGTATCTTAACAATATTGATAAAATATTATTTTAACTTTTTCCCAATGTCCTACATATAGTCTCTCCCTGTGAGTTGAGGTAGTTCTGGATTTCCTAATAATTACTATCAGTTGTTACAGTCATTGTAACAGGGTTTTCAAAAACTGTCATATATTCTAATACTGAGTTGGATCAAATTAAGCTTTAAAGTAATGTTTATACTTTCACAGTTTCTTCCTTATGAGTTTCCTGCTAGCTCTGTGGGATTCTAGTGCTATATCCCTGATATTTTATGTAATTTCACTAGCAGTGTATCAAAATAATTTGGATTTGGCTGAAAACATATTTGATGACAAAAAACACCAATTCTCTTGAACTGAGGTAAGCAAGTGGATTTTCCGTACAGGGCTAGTTTAGGTGTCCAGACATGGCATCCTTCAGCCAGACACTGCCGCCTCCTCTCCCTGCACACACCTCAGTGTTGGGTCTCCACAGCGCCTCTCCCTTCTGCTTCCACTGGCTCTCCATATATGTGGAAGGAAAGCAGTCCCCAAAGTTTCCAAGTTTAGCACTCTTCAGCTGCAACAACTGTGCAATCTAATTCCTTTTGAAGGATAATTCAAAATTTCTTGTGGAGAAAATCTAATTATTATCAATTCAAACCCAAGTCATGAATGTGAAGAGCTCATGCCTCACACACACATATGCAAAGGTATCTGGTTGAAGACCACTTCCATATGCCATCCTTGGTGGGGGGACAGCTCACGATCAAGAAGGTTGCTTTACACTGGAAGCCACTCCAAAATACATCTGTCATATTAAGCCTAACAATTTGTCAAATTAATGAAGAAAGCATATATATATATATATATATACATATATATATATATATATAACATATATATATGACTTTGTATATATATACACACACATACACACACACATACAAGGTCAGGCAATTAAGTTCTCAAACTTACCCTAGAAAAAGTGCTACAGATCTCATTGCTGCGTATCTCTGTGGTCACCTTTAAAGTACTCCCAATGCCAGTGCCTACTCCACCTTTCAAAGCAATTTTGAAACTCTTTTTCTGGAATGGTCATCAACACTGTCATCATATGAGTTCTGACAATTAAGTTCATAAAGTTGTCTTAGAAAAAGTGCTTTGGAAAGTGAACTTGGCACTGTGGTTAGTGCATATCTGCCCAGGGAGAGCATTTTGAACGTGACTGTCATGATATTTAGCAGTGAAGTATGTAGCACTTTTTCTAGGATGAGTTTGAGAACTTAATTGTCCAACCTTGTGTGCTGCATATATCTACATATGATTTACATATGTTCTATTGATGTTGATTTAGATATATGTGTCATATCTATAACAGTCACTGAATTTATTTTCTTTGTGGACACCCAGTGAAAAATATGGGATGAAAACACAGCCCTAAAATTTTTATAAAAATTAGATCTTATTTAAAGTTTTATTATTTTTCCTATAATCTTTGGTCTTATAGTTTCTCTCTTAAAATAGTTATTTTGACTCATGGATATATAACAAGAATACCAAATTAAATTATCTTAGACAAATAAAAAGATAAAGTTAAATGAAAAAGGATTACTGAATACAATTAAAATTTGTTTTGTCACATTTTCATTAGCACTAAACCATCATTTAAAGATTGTTTTTTGATATCTTGTTTTATAAATACAGAGGCTGTTTAAAATTTCTATCAGTCATTAATTTTGAGCCTACCTTTTTGGGGTAAAATATGTGCTAAGTATTGTAAAATGTCATTTTAGAATAGTTTCTATTAGCAAAGTGTCAAACAAAAAACAAGCTCAGATAAAAAACAGTTATCATGGAAAAATGTCATTCAGCTGGTGTAGGATGTTAGCACAAATCAAATTCACAGAAAAGAGAAATGATATAAGGATATATTGTTCATAAAGAGGGAAATAGCATTTCAGCTGGGAGTTTAGCTAGATAAGGATTAGGTGGTATCTAAGTGGGGAAAAGATCTCTAAAGTCATTCAAAAAGATAGCACCAGATCTTTAGGTTTATAGCTGAAAGATAGCTGTGATGGGAACAGAAGTGCTCTTATACAAACTGAGGAGACGAAGTTGGAAATGTTAGTAAGGATTAGAGTGTGCATAGATACATGGTAATAAATGTCAAAGATACAGAAGGTTATCCCATAGGAATTAGAAAGTTACTGAAGACTTAGGAGTAAGAGAATGAAACATGGAGGAGACAGACATCTTTGTCCCTCAGCCAGATTGGTTGAATCAGAGAAGGGAAAATGAAAAGAAAAAGTAGTTTATTCATTTAACAAAGTACTATTACTATTGTAAACGGAGGTGGTAAGGTTTTGTGAAAAAGGTAATGATAAAAGATAATAATATCATGTCAGAGGACCAGGGGTCTCTCTCCCCAAACAGATAACATTCAAACTTTTCCAAATATGTCTACAAAAATAAATAAACAAATACACAGTAGAAAAAACAGCAAAGGAAATTGAAGGCTGCTAGTCTTTGCTGTCAAGTTTGTGTTTTGTGGTGCTGGATAAAAAGCACAGATAGACTAGATTGGTAGACAGGACAGAGCCAGAAGGGGAAAAAAAAAAAAAAAAGAAGTTTTTTTTAGCCCATTCTCAAATATGAGAAGGTGTCATATGCTCAGTAACTACCTAAAAAGTCATCAATACAAAGAGAAGGGAGGGAGTGGAAGAGAGAAAGGAAGAGAGAGAATTTTATCCTGAGACTAGGGGAGAGTTTCTGAGGCCACTGCAGCAATCATTGATGCATAGTGTGGATATAAAAAATAGAAAGGCCAGAAAATGAGACAGGAGGTATCTGAGGAATAGAAGCCCTTGACCATGACAAAGGCAAGAATTACAATCTAATTTTTTGGAGATTGTCAGCATTTGCCTTATTTCAGTGGTTTGTATGAATTAAATGGATAGGGGAAGCTGAACTTCCTAAATGTCTCTCTTACCATGGCTAGTGGGTCCAGGTCTCCCCAGGACTAATAAGAAACCTCAATGTCTTTCCACATAGACAGGTGAAATCAAAGACTAACAGCATAATATTCAGTGCACACTGAGTAATTAGTGTATGGAAAATACTGGAGTAATGTTAACTCATTCAGTCTGTATAGAACTCTTACGATAAACAAATTATTGTCATTCATCATTGCTCTGTATACCTTCTCCATAGTGGTAATACAATAGTGAATAAAACAACACAAATTCCAGCTGTCACGTGGATTGAAGGCTTATAATAGAAGATCCACAGTGAATAAGACTTATTCATTATATCAGATGTCAGTAATTTAAATGCAGAAAAACAAAGCAGGGAGATTTTAGGAATGATGGGGGTGCAATGTGAGTGGGTTGATAATTGGAACAACATTCTCCATCAGGTCTCTAATAAAAGCATTTTCCTTATAACCCCATAACGTTTGGAAGTAGCCAGGCTCTGTGGCTCATGTGTGCAATCCTAGCATTCTGGGAGGCCAGTTCATGGAGGGGGGGAATTGCTTGACCTCAGGAATTTGAGACCAGTCTGAGCAAGAGTGAGTTTCACCGTGTCTCTACCAAAAACAGAAAAACTATCCTACCCTTGTTGGGGTAGCCTGTAGCCCCAGCTACTTGAGAGAATGAAGCAAGAGGATCGCTTGAGCCTGAGAGTTTGAGGTTGCTGTGAGCCATAATGCCATGATACTCTACCTAAGGAAACAGAGTGAGACTCTGTCTCAAAAACAAACAAACAAACAAAACAAAAACCCCAACATTTGAAACCATTTACAAGGTGGTGTGAATGTTGTTATAGAGCAGGGGTGTTCAAACTTTTGGCCTCTCTGGGGCACACTGGAAGAAGTGTGTCTTGCTCCACATCTTAAATACAACAACACAAAAAAAGCAGATAAACAACCGTAACAAAATGCATAATTTGTGCGATTTCCGCCACTACATATAAGAAAACATTCCTGAGATAATACTCCGAATTATGTAATGGCCTATTCCGAGAGTCTTTTAATATCATTGAGCATGTCCCAAGTTTGTGAACACTAATAGAGAAAATGTACATGCCTAAGAAATAAAAACTCTTTGTTTTTTGATTTTTTTTATTATAAATAAAACTAAAAGGTAGGTAACATAAAATTTGACAGGTATTTTCATTGTGTTTGGGAAACTAAAGCATCAGTATCTGGTCTGATAGAAAGAGCTGCAATTCTCAGTGAGTTCTCAAGGTGCTCATCAGATATTTGGGTTCTAATTTAACTCTTAATGTGCTTCGTTCTGAAAATAGTTGCTCACAAATGTAGGTACTGCCAAAAAAACAATGATCTGAGGAGTAAGATGTGACTGTGAAATGAGGGATATTTGTCTCCAGGAAGACATGGCTTGTGAAATTCCAGTAAGAGACAAAATCAAATTTTTCTTTAAGGTAAATGCCAGATTGAAGCATTCTGCATTCCATTTGAAAATTGTTAGGCAGTTAAGATATTTATGTCAACTGAAAATGTAGTCCCAAATAAATCAAACTATTGATTATTTTCCTGGAAACGTTGAAATTTGTTTTCAAATTCTTGTATCAAATCCAAAGCAAGGAAGCATATTTTTTGCTGTTCACAGGATTGTATTTAGCAAATGTGTCAAAATGCATAAAGTCGTTTGCCTTAATGTGAGCTTGCCATAATTTCAGTTTCATTTGGAATGCTGTCATGGCTTGAAACATTATATTGATAAGTTGGTTTTCACCTTGAAGATGCATGTTTAACTCATTTAAATGAGTGGTTAAATCCACTATAAATGCTAAATCTGTAAGCCAGTTTTCATCAACACCTCCTGGCATAAATTTGGTTTTTGATACCACAAACAATAACATGTCTCATATCATAAAATCTTTCAACATGTGGCTTCTGTGTAGCCTTCTTACTTCTGAAAAGTAAATGATGTGGCCACAGTCAGTATCAATGCTATAGAGAAATTTCTGGAGTTGGTGATGATTCAATTCTTTGGCTCTTATGAAATTCACAGTTTGGAGAATGACTTACATGAGATCATCTTTAAGGCTTTTGTAAATACATTTTCTTTAATCTACTATGCAATGACATTTCATCAAATGTGTTTTATGCAACATATGCATTTTCTTCTATTAGTTTTATAAGTTCCTGTCTGTTACCTATTACCACCAGAGAACCATTAGTAACTATCCCAGATTTGGTGATAAGGGACAAGAAAAATCACTTTAACATATTTTTACTGCTTTGTATAAGTCTCTTGATTTAGTTCTGTCTTTTAATGGTGGTAAAGAAGCCATTCTTTGGTGTCATTGTGTTCATTATCAGTACCTCTGATAAAAATGGCAAATTGAATCATATTTGTAGCATCAGTGGTGCCATCCATTGCCAAAGCATAAAACTTCAAATTAGCAGCTCTATGATCCAAAATCTTTTGACAGATTTTCAAATATCTTCAATTTTCCTAGCTATAGTCTGGTGATACCAACTGATTTGAGAAATGTTTCACATTTTTCAGACAGATTATATCTGCCGTGTTTTTCATCATTGCTTAGTAAGCTCACCATCAGTAAATGGTTTTGATTTTTTTGGCTGTTCAATATGCTATCACATAACCAGCTTTCACAGTGGAATCTCTCTGGGTTGTAACATTAAGAGTATTTTTGGTGAAAGACAGACTTTTTCTCAGATCCACTATTTTGTCTTGTGATATAATCCTCATACACGTCAAATATGGAAGCATATTTTGCATATGTGCCTTTTCAAATTATAGTCTTCAAACTATAGTCTATGGTTGAAGACTATAATTTGCAGAGATTCCTATAAATTAAGCAGAGCGCCTTACTATTTGCCTCCTAGTCATCCGTCTATGTTTTATTGAAAAATTTCCCTTGATCTATAATGTTTCTTTTGGTGGGGGTTGTTTTCTTTTGAGATATTGTAGAAGGCATACTGAGATTAATACATAATAATAGATAAAGAACTATGTTTATCTTTGCTATGAAAATTAAGTGACAGGAAAATAAAAAGCAAGATTTTGGTTCTTCCACATCTCAGCTACTAATACAGGCTGAGGCAGAAAGCTGATTGGAAAGTGCAGTGGGTGTTGTGTGAGGCATCACCAAGGTGTAGAAGTACCTTAACAATCAAATAAGAATGCTTACTAAGAATGCTTACTTGACTTCTAAATAACACTAAGCCCCTCATACTGCAATAGTAAGTTGAACTGTTATTGATAATTGCTGCTTGCCCAGTCATGAAAAATGTGGATGTGTGTGGGAAGACTTCAGGGAAGAGTCATATCTTGATGTGCTTGCATTATTAGGAATAATGATTTTATAAGCTTGAAACCAATATTTAATTATTAGTTGAAGGTAGGTTAGGAATTGAATTAGGAATATGATTAAGGAGAATGGGCAAAGAGAAACGGGACAAAAGTGATTTTGGAAAAAGTGCAACGCACTGTTTGGAGGCCTGCCCCTTCACAGCTCTGAAGGCTGTCCTGCTAGAACTTCCCAGCCCCCACAGTGCTTAGAGGTTTTCTGCTTGGTGGGGCTTCTCACTCTGGGAGACTGATTTTTGGAGTTGAGAATGTAGTCTGTTTAAACTTTCTTGAACACAACAATAATTGCTCCACATCAGATAAGGAGATAAAATATCTCTTTTCTTCTGTCACCTGGTATGGCCAGAGGAGTCTGTCAGCTTTCTGAGTGTTCAGGATCACTTTTGTGATTTGCGTATGTGGCCAAGTTGGGGTCTTCTCTGACGAACTGCTCCAGGACTGTGTGGCTGGTTCATAATCTATTTGTGTTAAGATCATAAATAACTTAAAGCAATTAAAGTAATAAGTAAATACATACAATGAAATAGTTAGTTAAAGAGATAGTTTAGTTAGAAAATTCCAAGTGCAGCAAGAATCATGATGGGATTGTTTGCTTTGCCCTCAGGAGATTTATAGTTAAAACACTGGTGTATGATATAAAAACAGCTAGCCTGGAATTCAGGGCTGCATGCTGGAAGCCTAATGAAGAAGGGCTGCAGCCTCCCCAACTCCAGCTACTCTTAAACTTTCTCTTTGTGTCTCTTGACTCTTATTTTTCATTCTTCTATGTCCTCTCACCCCACCAAGCTACTGGATGAGAACCCATAGCATTGTTGGGTCTGGTTCCCAACAACAAAATGCACATGTAATGTCTGATGGTATCAGTTGAAATGTCTGAACTTGAAAGATGAGACGATAGAAGCTGCATCCCATCCCCCAAAAGTCTCCATAGAGTGCTTACAGATACTGAGAGAATAAGTATGTTTATTTTATGTGACATTGAGACATGAGACACGATGTTGTCACCTACAAAGTTAAAGCTCAAGAACCATGCAATTGTGTTCCACCAAAAAATATCAGAAAACTCTCATATATATAAGTTTGCAATTTTGTGTTGGACCACATTCATGGACATTCTGAGCTGCATTCAGCCTATGGGCCATGGGTTGGACACTCCTGTTATACAGCATTAGGAAGAAAATGGTTTAAATTAGTAGTCTGGGAGACGTTTTTAGAAGCTAACAATTGAACTGAGATTGGAATGGCATGAATAAGCCTAATAGGTAAGATCTTAGGGAAAAAATGTTCTTCCAAGATTGCTTTAAAACTAGTTATAAATTGCAAAACTTTAGGCATGAAAGATTTTAGGGATCTAGAGGAAATCCAGAGGCTTAGATAGGGATGAAGACAGTCTTAACTGAAGTTGGAGAAATGAGCGAAACCAGCTACACAGAATTTTCCTTGATATTATAAGAGGGTCAATTTTATTTTTAAGATAATTGAAACTCTTTGAACATTTTAATTTGGGGAGTGACAATCTGACTTTATTTTCAAAACCTATTGCTATCGAACTGAGAGTCGATAGTGGTATAAAGAATGATATATTTCAAGATTGTGCAGATGTAAAGCATTAGGTTGATTGAGGTTGTGTTCACAGATAGAGTTATTCATAGATTATAAGTCAAAGAGGTTGTCATTTGCTGATATGAAAACTTTTGGAGAATGTGGAGAATAAAGGTAGATACATTGTGTGTCATCACTTGGAGATGACTATCAAACATCCAAATGGATATGTCGTGTAGGGAGAGGGCTAAGAAAGTCAAGAACCTATACGGTGATCTAGTTAGAGAAATAAATTTGCAAGTGTTGGATATATGGATGCACTCAAAGGCATAGAGAAACATGGGTTGATGACTGAGCCAGGAAGATAAACTGGTAAAAGGGGAGAAAAAGTAAGAAATTCCAGGTATATTTCGCCACCGTAAGTAAAAAAGGCAAGAAAAATGAGTATAGAGATTTCCTAAGAATATCTTACAATTCTCTATTGTTAAAAAGTCTTGTAGTTATAATATAAACACCCCTGAGAACTAGTTCATAGTTTAGGGCCAGAATATGACTCATGTACCTGGGCGTTCAGTTGCAGAGAGGAGTTAGGAATAATGGATTCGGTAACTGAATGATGTCATCAATCTATGTTATTTTCATTTCTCCAGGGGCACCAATATATGCTCTATGTTTAGGATATTAAGAAAATGGCTTAGTATAGCAGTGTCTTGCTCATATCTACCTGGGAGATACAAATTTGGCAATACGTATGAGGAGAAGAAACCCTTTTCATCATGCGGTCTCTCCTTATGGGAAAGAAACTTTACCAAAAATTACTCAATATGCATTTCATAGGTCATAGTTAAATAACATAACCATGTTTAAACTGGTCACTGAAAATAAGTAAAGTGGTACACTAAGAGACCTATTTGAACAAGGACTCCAGTGAACCACCTACGTCAAGACATACACCTGTGTAGTGTTGGGGAGAATTCCTAAACACAATCAGAGAGTTCAGGAAATAGGAAAGAGAGAAAGATTATTCAATACATGACCTGCAGCATTTAACACAAATCAGTGTCCACTAAATGTTTAAAATGTGAAAGAAAAAAGAGATATGTTGAGGAGGGAAAAGTCTGCTGGGCATCTCTTGGAGAATTTAAATTTGTCAACATGTTAGTAGTTCCCACATGAAAAGCACACACTAACAAGTATATTCCTCAACTTAATGTAGATGCATGAGATTGGCATAACTTCTTGGTAAAAAATATCAATATGATTCACCTAACTCCTATGACTCTGAATTGAATTTAATCTTTTAAGGAAATTTTCTGATTATAACATGGCTTTTCATTTGAATTTACTTATAGGAAGAGGACATTCTGTCTCAAACAAAATTATCAGTATCTCTTATAAAGTCTACTGCTTTATATTTACATTTACACTTGTGAGTTTGATATATATAAATTCACGTTGGAATGATCATGGTTGTGTATCTTGGCAAGATCATCTGGGACCAGATCCTACAAAGTCACTGAGTCATGCGTTGCTTCCATAAGGCCTTGCTTAGGATACAACAGGTCTACTAAAGGGGGCTTTACTGTCTGTTAACATATAATTTATCAATTTTTCATGGCAAGGCCTTTTGGTGCTTTAAGACATCATTAAATTTTAAGACCAATGGGAAATCCGTGAACACTAAGTTTCAGTTTGTCTTCAATTGGGTTAACACACATATATTAGTATAATTTATAAAGAATTGTTATAAATGCTGACCTGTGTGACCCTATAGTTTAAGTTTGAGCACAACTTTAAGGATATATTTCCGGTAATTAAATCACTACTAAGTAGTATGTTCTAGAAGAGAAATTAAAGGGGACGAGTTAGAACTCTTGTGTTACAGAAAAAAGCGCACCTGATATATAAGTGAATCTGAGCCATCTCCTTTTGTTGTGTTTTACCTTCTGATGCACATGATAGTAAATATGTTAGTGCTCATAGCCTTTTATTTCTCCTTTGTTTTATATCACTGCTTTAGAGGCAATTCACCAAATTATTTTTCAGAGTAATACAATTGCATGCATTTTATTCAGAGAATCATAACTTTTCTGTCCTAATAAGAAATGTGTATAAAGCACAAACACACACACACAAAAACAGATATGAAGACTAAATCTATCTAGAAATATAGGTTGTCATTCTTCTTTTCTCATAAGACTTTAAGGTATACTTTTTATATTCCTGAAATGAAGCTACATTTTACTATTAAAGGATAAAGCCCATCTCCCTTTACTTACCAAAATTCCAGATTTCTAATAATTGTCTAAATCTCGCTTTCTCTCACTTGCACACACACAGCATTCATATGTCTAGGGAATGTGTACAGCTAGATATAATGCTTTTCAATAATACACACTGTAGCTGAGAATGACATTGATTAAAATTTGTAGCATTAACTTGCTTAGGGGGATTCATCCTGTCAGTTGTTCATGAAAACGGCATGTTGTGATCTTTAATATAAACTTTCCAAAGGGTTTTCAGCCTGTAGTGAATTTTCTTCACCCAGTTGAGTTTGGGATTATATAAATCAGTAGAGCTTCCTGTTCCTAGCAAATTCCCCGCATTTATATGGACATTAAGAGAATATGACCTATATTACAGTTTCTAAAATGGAAGTGAATCAGTTCAGGCAACTCTAACTAAATACCACAGGCTGGATGACTTTAGGAACAGATATTTAGTGTGTTTTCTCCCAGTTCTAAAGGCTGGAGGTTCGTGATCAAGGATGATTACTGGTGATTCCCGCCTTCCTGGCTTGGAGACTGCCGCTTTCTCCCTGTGTCCTCACTTGACCTTTGCTCTGTGCACGTGCAGAGAGAGAGATCTCGGGCATCTCTTCCTTTCCTTACAGGGGCACTAGTTCTGTGGAATGAAGGCCCCACCCTTATGGACTAATTACCTCCTTAATGGAGCTGTTTCAAAATAATGTCACAAGGTGTTTAGGGGATTCAATAAATTAACTTTAGGAGGGAACAATTTAGTAACACCATGCTTTGCCAGAGAAATTGGGAAATACTTAAGTGTGTGTAGTTGAACTGGTAAAAGTTTGAACTCCTCAGAATATAGTTAGGTTTCTTTTTATATACAGCAGTGTTTTGCTCTGATCTGTAATGTCTCTGCGTCAAGCCCTTCACCCTGTCACTGGAAATCATACCTTCCTTATAATCTAATAACATTTGCTTTATTGTTCATGTGGGGAATAAAAGACTATAGTAACACGATGTGTCATCAAATGACAGGGTTCAATATAGTATTCCAAGGAACTGCCCAGGTGAACTGCGGTGTGAATCTAACCCTGAGCTCCAATTCCATGGCCCAGGGTAATGGAAAGATCTTTTATAAATTATTACAATCCCACTGTAAGGTAGGATTTTTACATGTTTTTTTTTTTCTTGAAAGTTACATACTTGGTTTCAGTGCCAGAAGAACAAGGTCCTAGTATAGGCTTTACTGTTAGCTTAACTATTTCAATAGGAGTAGAATTCCTAGGCCAGGCATGGTGGCTCATGCCTATGATCCTAGCACTATGGCAGACCAAAGCAGGTATATCACCTGAACTCAAGGGTTGGAGATCAGCCTGAGCAAGAGTCAGAACCCATCTCTACTAAAAATAGAAAAACAAAGCAGAGATTTGTTATGGTCGGCACTTATAGTCTTAACTACTTGGGAGGCCAAGGCAAGAAGATCAGAGGATTGCCACTTGAGCCCAAGAGTTTAAGGTTGCTTTGAGCTATAATGCCATGGCACTCTACCTAGGGCTACAGAATTAGACTCTGTTGCTAATAATAATAATAATATGAAATAAAATAAATAAAAAGAAAATTGTTAGCATCCTATTTTTTCAATACTATATAGAATATTAAAAAAATATTGCATTGCATTATTATTTTTAAAAAATTAGGATGACATGCAGATATTCTTGAAATGTGTATTGAAAAATGTATTGGTGTCAATGAAGCAACATTTTTGGAAGTTATTCTAACAGTTAGAATAACTAGCAGAATAACTAACTTGTAGCAGTTAGAAGGCTATACCTTCAAAAGCAGAATGTTATTTGAATTAAACTAATGTTAGGTTACATGTATATATAAGTAGTAAATACATACTAACCAATATTAAGATAAATTTAAAAAGAAAAGTAAAGATGTTAAAATATATATGTATTAGTCTAATAAAAAGGACTAATAAAAACATATTATTACCAATTGGTGCTAAAGGTATTTGACAGGACCCCATACCCATTCCTGACAGGAAGAGAACATTGCTGCTTTTACATTAATGTTAACATGACTCAATGCAAAAATCAAGAGTTAAATAAAAGGGAAAGAATAACGTTTTGTAAGGGCTACTATTGAAAACATTTTTGGTGCAGTTTAGAAATAAATATTATTTATAGACCATAAAATGTAAAAGAAATAGCATTGATTGAGATGGTTGGCTATATAATTAGCATTCTAACCAGAAGTACCAATTAGAGTGGGGAATAAACAAATGTAATTCATAATGTAGAACTTGAATAAAAAGTAGAAAATAAGACTTACCAACAAGTGTATACAGCCCACAGAAAGATATATGAAACCTTCCAGAAGATAAATAAAAAAAAAATTAAATATATGGAAACTAAGGGGAGGTATCTGTGGCTCAGTGGGTAGAGCACTGGCCCCATATATGGAGGGCGGAGGGTTCAAACCCAGCCCTGGCCAAACCGCAGCAAAAAATAGCCAGATGTTGTGGCGGGCGCCAGTAGTCCCAGCTACTCAGGAGGCTGAGGCAAGAGAATTGCCTAAGCTGAAGAGCTGGAGGTTGCTGTGAGCTGTGTGACACCAGGGCACTCTATTGAGGATAACAAAGTGAGACTCTGTCTCTAAAAAAAAAAAAAAAAAACTCAGTGGAAACTAAGTTTTGAGATGTCATTAAAACATGTTATCTAAATCTCAAGATTTCATCATCAAGTACAAAGCCATTTCAATTGTAATCTGAATTATTACCATGTTTTATTAAAAATAATAAACAGTGATTATTAAGATAAAACTAGAAAACATAAAATAACAAAGACTTAAAACCATATTACAAATAATTTAAAATGTAATGTGGTCATGGGAGATGTGAGCAATAGGGCCATCAGGTGAGCACAGTGAAGGAAACTGTGCTCTCTTTGTAAATATAACATTATTCCGGCTGGGCGCCTGTGGCTCAAGAGGCTAAGGCGCCAGCCACATACATCTAAGGTGGCGGGTTTGAATCTGGGCTTGCCAAACAACAATGATGGCTGCAACCAAAAAATGGCCAGGTGTTGTGGCGGGCACCTGTGGTCCCAGCTACTTGGGAGGCTGAGGCAGGAGACTCGCTTGAGCCCAGGAGTTGGAGGTTGCTGTGAGCTGTGATGCCACAGCACTCTACCCAGGGGGATAGCTTGAGGCTCTGTTTCAAAACAACAACAACAACAAAAAAAAAAACATTATTCCAAAGGAAGATAATATACAATGTATTACCACTCTTCAGTAACCTAAATTAAAAAGTACAGAAAAAGAAATACTCCAGTGGGGGGAAAAATTAATAAACCATTTCCAGAATACAGATTAAATGACCACATAATAAATGTGGCATCTAAACAAATGGGACAGCAGAGTATTTAGCACTTGTTTTAAGTAGTTAGTTAATTATTTTGGAGCAGTAACTAAGAGAATTCTCATAACTAAGAAATTCTCACCTTCTTAGTTATGTCCAAATTATCAGAAGATTTAAATGTGTTGGTAAGGATTTGAGATCATATCAACAGTATAATCAAATGTGTAAAATTTTCTTAGGTTTTGTGATATAGAAGGATTGTCTAAGGAGAAAATTGTGGATGGAGGTTGTAAGAAAGATTCTCAAAGTAATTTGTCATTTTAAGTCAAAATTTTGATAATGTTTCTTCTCATTTGTACAGTAATTCTAATTTTACCACCTGTCATAAAGTTAAAATATTCCATATCAATATTTCATTTTGATGAAAGAACTAAATATTTTAAAATAATGGAATGGATAAGCAATTTATGAAACAGGGTACACTTAATGTAACCAACAAATTAATAGTCTAGAAATGTATTATAAAAAAAGGAAATACCCAAGAATTGTATATGAATACATGTAATATGTATAATTTTGATAAACATATTTCCACTGATAAATTATAGAGCATAACACATAAAATGTTCTACATAAAACACATTCTTTGTTGTGAATATATATACATAAAAATTTATTATATTTTATATAAAAACATGTGAATCAATCACACTGAATATTGGGTTTGTCAATGGATGGTTAATAAAGTTTATTTATTATTTTGAATTAAATATTTTTCAAATTTGTGAAAATCTTTTTTTAAAACTTAAAAAGTACACAAATAAGTTGTTTATTTACTTAAAAGAAATAGTATCAAACCCCAATCTAAATTTCCTCATCTTTTATTTCCTCCTTCATTGGTCCCCAGGACCATCCTGGCTTGGTGAGAGGCTCCCCAGGCAGACTCCACTCACTCCCACACACACTCACAAAGTTGTGATGCTGCTGTCTTGCCCAGTGCTGTCTCTCTCTCACACTTCGCACTGCATGTGGCTTGCAGTAATGTGCCATGTGCCATTCTAATATAAAGAGCAAATGTCTAAAAGCCAAATGACATCTCTTGTGCCAGTTAAATCATCCTAAGACATTTCTAGAAGATACTGGAAACTCTGAGCATGAAATACAACATGGAGCAAGCAAAAAGTTAGGGACGACATTTAGTGTTTCATGTTTACATGAATTTACATCAGGGGTGTCCAACCTGGGAACCTTGGGCAGCATGCACATTATTTGTGGACTGTTTTGCTTATCTATGGTGTCAGATATTGCAAAAAAAAGTGCACAGGAACTTTTCTTTTGCTCACCAGCTTTTATTAGTGTTTGAATAGTTAACACGTAGCCTAAGACCACTCTTATTTTTTAACATGTGGCAGAAAAGAAAAAAAATTGGGCACCCTTGATTGTAAACACAAATTTCAAGCCCAGGTCTTGTGAAATATCTGTTACTCATCTTGAGAATCAAGAAAAGAATGTTAGTAATAGCAGGAAATAAGAGAAACAGCAGGCAATGATTTATTCTAGGAAAAACTGGTAAATTTAACCCTGATCTGTAATAAAAGATCTACAAACACATTATGCTCACACAAGGAAAGGAAAAATAAAGCAATTACTGAAATCACAGAAGGGTTCTTTCTAATACATCTATTGCTTGTTTATTATAGTATTATTAGACCATGACACAAAAAAACCCAAAAACACTCCAATCATTCTGTAGCGTGTGGTGACAACTGATAGCTTAAATTCCGTTATCCCAGTCCCAGTGGGGGCCCGTAGTAGAAATCAAGTGATTGAACTTTAAAATCCATCTGCAGTTGCATCCAGACAGTGTGTTTTCTTTTTATGAGCTGGCATGTAAAATAACATCGATTTGCCATGTTTGATCTGTATCTCCTTTTTTGCCAAACTGTTTTAAATCTTTGCCTCTAATATGCCCTTTCCCCGTGGTAGGGACTGGAGTGTAAAGACGGATTAAACAAAAGTCCTGCCTTCTATGATCTCACCAGCTATGACCTGAGGAAGCCATGGAAGGAATCGGCTGAAATGTCCCATAAATAATAATATCCGTCTGTGAGAGAAAGTGAAGAGATAGGAGCAAAAAATCCATTTTTTCTTCACTCCATTCTTCTTTCCTTGCTTTTTACTCCTTATTTTACATTTATCTTTCCCTGTATTTTGTCCTTCCATTTGTAGTTTTTTACTAACATGTTTTACTAATATTTCCTAAAGTTTACAGTGTGTTGGGACCTTTGCTAGGTTTTAAGTACAGAGTGAACGTCATTGCCAGGGACATGAATGGCCAAGTGGCACAATGGGGAAAGTGAAGCATTCACTTTACCTTTAAGGAAAAAGTTAACAAAAGATGGCAAATGGTTTCTGCTGGGGGCATTCGAGGCATAAAGTATGGGATTTAGGAAAGGTTCAAGGCCTGAAAGACAAGATTTCCTTGAGGACGAATTTGTGAGGCTCTATTATATCCTGTGGAATGGAAGTCATTGTTCTACACTCAGAATAATTAGGTATGGTGACAGTATTTAACACTGGTAAGGACTCGAATAAATTGATATTACACAAGTAATAAATTGCAGACCAATGGTCCAATTCTGGCCTCTCTGATTTCTCCAAGATTATGACTTTAAAGTATTTCATGACCTTGTTGAATTTCCTATAATTTATGCATGAGGACAGTTGGTATTTGGACAACTCTCTTCCTTAACACTTCTCCTTATAGTTCATGCTGTGAATGTTTCTCAGAGCTTTACTTACAAGGAAAGCTGTATTACTGTACTGTAAACCAATCATTCAACCCTGTTAAATAGTAAGTAAACATTAATTAGCAGTTTTCTTACCATTCAAAACACCCTCCTCCTAATTAATTCAAGAGTAGGATTTGTAGAGACCATCTCGTTCTAACCCAAGTTTCAATAAGTTCAAATACATAATATTTTCATAATTCCTAACATAGATTATTATACTTCCATGAGGTGGGTGCAGTGGCTCGTGCCTGTAATCCTAGCACTCTTGCAGGCTGAGGAGGGTAGATTGCCTGAACTCAGGAGTTCCAGACCAGCCTGAGCAAGAGAGAGACCTTGTCTCTAAAAAAATAGGTGAGCGTTGTGGTGGGCACCCGTAGCCCAGCTACTCTGGAGGTTGAGGCAAGCGGATCATTTTCACCTAAGAGTTTGAGGTTGCTGTGAACTGTGATGCCATAGCACTCTACCAAGAGTGACAAAGTGAAACTCTGTCTCAAAAAAAGATAAAAGAAATACTTCCATTGGCAATGTTTCTGTTTATGTGTTACAGATTTATTAAGTTATACAGCATCCCGCTATTTCTGACATTCTTTTTTCATTTAATGCAACAAGAATTTTTTTTTTTTTTAATTTTCTCTTCTTGAGCGTTTCCTTTCCATGAGATAATTACACACTCCTCTGACTTGTAATGATGAGAAAAGCTCTCAGGTTGCCAGATGGCATTATTGGTAATGGAGAAAGTAATGAAAGAGAAATGTTCCCTCACTGCAGGAGCCACGATTAGTCAGCCGAGGGATTTTAAAACTCTGCCCTAGACAAATTTAGAATGTTTCTGTCTCAATTCACCTTTTTTTTTAAATTTAAAAGATGTGAGAATAATTTGAATATTCATATAATTTTGTAATTGCTTTTTTATTATTATACCCATAGGACTTCAAATGTTTTAAACATGTCAAAAATAATCATGTTTACATTTTCAAATAACAATTAAACTCTAAATTATTCCTGTTTTCCTCTCAAGTTGGAATTAACTTGAGACTCTGTAAAGAATTTTATCTAATATTTTTCATCTTTCTGCATACACTATCTCGTTTAATGCTTATGCATCTCCTAAAAGCTACTTACACTTGACTCTCATGTATTTATGAGGGAAGAGACAGCCATGTTAAGACATGAGGACTAACTGTTATGGATTTTTCCTGGTTCAGAGAACTGCCATCTCAGGGCATCTTTCAAAGAGGCATACAACTTTTCACGAATGTAAAGAAGAAACAGATTTGTTTTTGCTACCTTCTTTTATATCTGCCTTTCTTCTTCACGTCATCATTGAAAATAAATCATCATTTTGTTTATTCAGATAGTCTTTTGTATTAAGAGATGACACTTATCTTTTAGGAGCCTTTAATATATACATGAGTAAATGTGAACACAGGATTATTCAAAGATAATATGTGGGGAGAGATTTTAGGATACTGTATTATTTGTTTCCACATAGAGGCAAAATAGTCCTGTTAAAGAATAAAATTATTTCATAATTCTTATTTTTTACATATGAATGACCTCAGTTATCTCAGTAATAGCTAAGTGAGAAAGTTACAGAATGACAACATTGGGGAGGACACTAAGTAAAACAATATTTTTACTTACAGCAACCTCCAACTCTTGGGCTTAAGAGATTGTCTTGCTTTAGCCTCCCAAGTAGCTGGGACTATAGGTGCCTACCACAAGGCCTGGCAATTTTTTTCTTGCAGTTATTTAGCTGGACCAGGCTGGGTTTGAACCTGCCACCCTTGGTGTATGTGGCTGGTGCCGAGGCAAAAAAAAAGAGAGAGTATTTTAAACAGGAGAATACTTTCTGTGACTTCAAGTGATATAGGGAAAAGATTTATATGTGACAGAAATTGGTAAAGATACCTGATGAAGATCTGGTAGGAGCTAAAATGCAGGTGAAAGTCCTGTGTGTTAAAGACAATGTTACATATTTTCTATGAATTATTGGATTCAATCCTGAAAACCACCCAGTGAATAACTGTGTTTCATTACTCTCACTTCCTAATGAGGATGCTGAAGTTTAGAAGTGGCAAGTATATTGTTCATTATTATGGACGAATTATCTTGAATCTTAGATAATTAGATTAGTTCCAACAAATGGTAGTGGAACAACAGGATATCTAAATGTAAAATATAAACTTGGCCTCCTCACAATACTTAAAAATAAATCATTCAAAATTGATCACAGATTAAAAATATAAAATTATTAGATGACAATGTTGGATACATCTGAATGATCCTGAATTAGCCAAGACTTTTGGGACATGATACTAAACTGAAAAAACGACAGTAAAAAAATAGATAAATTAAACTTCTTCTGAATCAAAAGTATTTATGCATCAAAGAACATCATCAATAAAGTGAATAGACAACCCACAATATGGGAGGAAATATTTTCAAGTCAAGTATGTAATTAGGGATGTGTATCTGGAGTATAAAAGAACCCTAAATAAAAGAAGGAAAACATAAAAATAGGCAAAGAATATGAGTATATGTTTCTCCGAAGAATCCATGGCCGGGTGTGATGGCTCACGCCTATAATCCTAGCACTCTGGGAGGCCGAGGTGGGCATACTGCCTGAGCTCACAGGTTCCAGACCAGCCTAAGCCAAAGCAAGACCTCATCTCTAATAACAGCCGAGCGTTGTGGTGGGCACCTGTAGTTCTAGCTACTCAGGTGGTAGAGGCAGGAGAATTGCTTTAGTCCAAGAGTTTGAGGTTGCTGTGAGCTAGGACACCACGGCAAGACTCTGACTCCAAAAAAAAAACATAGAAATACCTATTAAGCAGAAAATAAGATATTCCATCTCTTTAGTCATTATGGAAAAGAAAATCAAAGCCACAACATGATATACTTCACATCCATGAGGATCGCTATAATCAAAACAAAGACCAGGATAAATGTTGAATAAAATATTAGAAAAAAGGATATCTTCGTACATGGCTTAGGAGAACATTGCTGCTTTTGAAAAAAAAGTTTGGAGGTTGTTCAAAATGTCAGATTAGGGTTATTATATGACCCAGCCATTCTACTCCTAAGCGTATACACAAGAGGAATGAAAACCCACATCCCACAACTGCTGCACCAACATTGTTGTCAGTAATATTCATGATAGTGAAAGTGTGACAGCAACCCCGATGTCCATCCACTGACAGATGGAGTAACAAGATGCCTTAAGTCCATACAATGCTATATCATTTGCGCTATAAACAATGAAATACTGTTATGTGTTACAAAATGGAAAACACTGTACATGAAATTATCCACAGAAAACCCACATCCTATATGAGGCCATTTGGATTGCGTTGTTCAGGATAGTCAGAGTTATAAAGACATAAAGAAGCTCAATGACTGTCTAATTCTGGGTAAGTGGGGTGTGAATTAGGAGTATGGATTTAGGTAGAGTGATAAAATATTCTAAAATTGGATTATGAGGATACTTTTATAGCTGTGAATATATTAATACAAAAAGCAAATCACTGTACATGTTAATAGGCAAGTGCTATATTATGTGAACTATATTTTAATAAGTTCTATTGAAAAATAACCTGATGGTCTATGATTCCAAGATGTTTGGCTTCAAATTACCACAGTAAAATGTGGTGAGAGCTCTTTACTGATGGTCTGCAAACAACTGTATTAATTATCAAAGGGAGGAACTTTCCTCTTCTGGCATTTCTTAATCTTATTGGAGAAAAAGCTCAAATGTTATATCAAGGCCTATTAAATAAAAAACTGTTTTGTTTTGGTGCGATTAGTAAAGAATAAAATCCAATGAGTAAAGCATGTGGAGTGTACACACACCTAAAATCATGTGTGTGCAAGAAAGATGTGTAGTGTACAAAGACTTGAAAATAGAAACTCGGATATTATTTATAGAGGCATACCACCCATTGTCAAAGCTCATTTTTCATGTTGTAAAATACATTGATATTCTTTGAGAGATTTCTTGAAGTCCAGACACTTCCAGGGGTTTGAAAACCTAAGAATAAGTGGCAGCCCGTCTTTTATATTTCCCCTAGAATTATATTATTTAGCAGATAAAAATGTCAGCAGTTCTCACTTTGATTCCACCCATCACTCTAATAGCTGTGCTCAGTGTATGTCTAGACCTCCAGCTGTTAACACCTCTCCAAGCATTTCTTCTTTCTCTTGCATGATCATTAAGAAACTGATTATTAATTAATTTTGTTAACCAGACTGCAAACAAGCAATGCAACCCAGAATGTTTGAAATCACTGGCACGGTGGAAGACTGTTGGTGAAGTCTAAGTTTGAAGACGCACATTGAGGTCTTTAAACAGTGTCTAACTGCAGCTGTCTCCCTGCCTTTTTATTGATATCAGCTTGATGGTAGCAAAGAAAACTTAATTTAGTGACTACAGGGTCCTGATTTTATGTATTCCTCATGCCTCAGGGCAAAGAGATCTCAAGGTTATTTCTTGCCACATCTATGCCCTGCATCATTTCAGGGGAAGACGAAACCCCCAGAGCTGGGACAGCGTGTGCGATATTGGATCTCTGTACGCTTGGAGGGCATTACCCTAAACAAAACCTATTCCCTACTGGAAATACGTCTTGCCCAAGTTTCATTGTAAGTTATTTGTCCAATTTTTTCTTTAGCGAGGAAGGTGATATAAAGGAAAGAAAGGAGGAAAAGATGCTGATTTATTTCAGGCACTTTAGCTCAATTTGCTTTTACTTGTTTGGGAAATTGCTTTTTCAATGCAGAAAAATGTGTTGCAGTGAAGTAATTCCATGGGTTTGATGACACTGCAGTGTGTTTCGTCCCTGTATCTGTTCTAAGTGTAAATTAAATGCAGGAACTGCAGCATTACCATTATTTACTTCCTTTTATTGCTACTCTTTCTTACCTACTAGATTACATGTGTGTTAACTGAAGTTACTGTTTATACTTATTTAACAGTATTGACTGAAATAACCCTGAATCTCCTCCAGTGAGGACTGATTTAGCTACAAATCACTGTTCCAGCTCTGAAATCATTAATCAGCCTTAGGCAAGATCCATTATGTGGGATTTCAGCGTAGAAGAAATATTAACAGCTCCCTGGAAGAAACGTTACCATCACATTGGCTGTGACTCCCTGCTGGAGCAGCAAATTACCCTCCAGTAATAATTATAATACATTAGTAGAGGTTTAATTTCCAATAAGTGCTGTCTGTTTAAGAAATGGCAATCTCAGCATGGCTCTGAGAACAATAGATCATGTTATCAGCAAGAATAAACCTACATGGAATTAAATGAAAGATAATAAAAAATTCATTACAGTTTGAAAACTGGAGAAAAAAATAGAAGCCAATGTGGTTTCCTCAGTTGCTTTTTTATGGAAAAACTTTGTGTTTCTAGATGATCTCACTGGATGGTATTAAGTATAGCTGTGAATTTTTCTTCATAATTGGTTGAGAGCAAAATTCTTAATTTAGTAGTTAATAACAATGACAAGTTAGTAATAGGTTTTTTTCTAAGGGGTGAAAGGTACTAATGAGAGTACCAAAACTAGGGGGAAAGTCATTCTTTGCCTAACTGTGTGGAATAACCTATTTTTTTACTTCAAAATTAATATTCTAATAAAAACTTTCAAAAATATAAAAATTTTAGAATTTTACAGGAAGTCTCTTCTTATAAATCTAATTCCACTTTAGGCAAACCGTAAAATAGTCTGAGTCTAGAAAGGCAGCGAATTTCTTAGTAACCTCCATGGAGTGCACCTTCCCATGTTAGGGACCACTATTGTATATGTTGCAGTTCTGTCTACTTTCTGTGTTAAGTGTAAAGCCAGCATACATATTAATAAGAGTTGTCTAATTTTGAAATGCCATAGAGATTTATCCTTTTTTGAAGTTTTACCAAAACTATTTATTTCTTCCTAAATTACTAATTATCTAGGCTATGTCCACAAATATTTATGTGATGACAGGGATATTCCGAAATGTTGATGTCCGTAAGTGTCTTATCATTAAGCTCTCTATGTTGTAAAGACCTTTTTACTAGTAGACTATGTTCTCCTGCTTAATAACTTCTAGCACACTGCATAAACCAGATTATGGATGTGCCAGTGCTCGAAAATTGTTCTTCAAGTTCAGCGAACTATTGATTTAAGGAATTCAAGGAGATTCCATTACTGGGTAAAGAGATTCATATTTTCTTAACTCTGTAGACTTTGTAGTTTGATTTATGTGCCCAGGAGTTTATATGCTTAGAGATTTTTTTTTTTCCGTTCTGTGTTACTGTTTGATGGATTTCATGTCATACTGTCAGATGCAAAAACCAGAAAAAAGAAAACTGTTACAAGTAACTTCTGCCTTCGTCTACAGTGGAATGTGCCCTAAGATTACATTTTCACAAATTTAACAAGCAGAAATTTGCTAATTACATCTAATAATTCAGATATAAAACCTAGTATAAAAACTTATCAGATTTTTCAAAATTTGAAACAATCATCATGTTTCAAGACTTATTATATTCAGAAATTCTTTTGGAAAATATGTGCTTTGATTTATAGATCTTTGGAAGAGAATAATGTCCTTAATCACTTAGATAATTTTAAAAGCTGAAGACAGTATTAGCTCCATAACAGTCACACATTGCCCTTTTTTATAGCTAAATATTCAGCATCCCTTAAAAATTATTTCAGAAATTCATTAGAACTAGAGCATTGTAACAGATCACAATCTTGCAGTCTCTATTTCAGCTAGCATGCAGTACAATGATCTCTACTAATTACTTGGAAAAAATATGAGTCAGGCACGCAACTTATCAGAAATGCTTTTTACACTATCAGATGGTTCTCTCTGAGGTTAGAAGATGAAACACCCTCCCCTAAAGCATAGACCCAGGGGCTTAATTGCTCTACATGACTGGTCATTGCTGTTACATCTAAGCATACTCCAAAAAAATGTATAATTTCATGGTATCCCTTTTTTGAAATTATAATTTAAGAGATTGTCCATTTGGAAATAATTCAAAGGCTTTAACCAAGTGGTAATTAATTAAAATCAGTCATTTTCTCAGAGAACTTCTAACTTCTACTTGCCTGCACAGCCCATGAGCATTTATTTGGATTTGGTTAACAAAATATCAACCTTAGGATATTTTTAAAGTATATTTACAATATTTAATAAATGTTAGGCATCATGCTTCCTAAATTTGTGAATCAGTAGTGTAAGATACTTGGTCTGGATAATGATGGGATCCCAAGATGAAACTTTTCAGGGCAACAGAAGATGGATACTAGTGAAGGCACCGTTCCAGACTCAATGTAAAAGAGAAATTGTGAATGAGAATGAAGATGAGGAGCAAGTCGAACATATTATTTGACTCCAAGGGCTCTAAGTGTTTTGTAGAACTTGCTGAAGCAACCAACAAGGTAATCCACAGATTATAAAATATGACTGCAGGATTCATTCTATAACATAGTTTAGTTATAGTTATTAAAAGAGCAAGAACAGAGTCAAATAACTTTTTTAAAAATTTTATTTTATTGAGACAGTCTCCCTTTGTTGCCCTCAGTAGAGTGCTGTGGCATTACAGTTCACAGCAACTTCAAAACTCTTGGGCTTAAGCGATTCTCCTGCCTCAGCCTCCCAAGTAGCTGGGACTATAGGTGCCCACCACATGCCTGGCTATTTATCTTCTTTTTAGCCCTGGTTGGGGCTGGGTTTGAACCCACCATTCTTGGTGCATGTGGCCATCGGCCTACCCACTGAGCTACAGATACTGCCCCGGAGTCAAGCAAGGTGACTCATTCTAGACTAGCATTTTCCCCCTTGTATCTTCAGGCAAGCCATCAAAGTGGTCTGAGCTCATTTCTTCACCTTACATGGAATAGTAATTTGAGCTGGAAATGCCTATTAATTTTATAAAAGTTCAAAGAGAAGATACAATGTATAAATAATAAAAATACCAGAGATAATGACCAAAATAATTACAGCAGCAATAAGATTAGCAACAAGGTTTGTTTTGCACTCTTGGAGTCAGTATGCTAAGTGCTGTTCATGCATTCCATTCCTCACCTTTTTGCACAACTGTCTTAGATATTTAATAGTATTGTCATTTTTTGAGTGAAGAAAATAGAGAAACAGCAAGTTACTTATCAAGATCATATAGATAGTGGATGAGACAGGCATGTTCAGATCTGTCCAACTCCACAACCCAAGCAGTAGAAAAACAGTATGTCGCCTGCCGTCTATCTCTGTGCCAACTCCCTCCTCATGTTGGGTGACCACCCTAAAGTTGTTTAAATAATTTGAAGATAGACCTTATCATAAGACTTTCTTGTTACATGTTTACTGTTCCTCTGTGAACTTACCTTTTAGGTCTGAGTTAAATTACTACTATATGAAACAAACAAGGCAGTGAATATCCCAAATCTACACACACTTGGGGACTAGTGTTGTATTGGTTTTCTACATAGTAAATGCAGAAAAATATGATTTTATTTTAAGTGTAAATATTTTAATAGAAATGGTCTCCTTATCTTAATTCTATATGTTAAGTGGATGAATGTTCACAATTTTGTCTGTATTTATATCTTCGTACAATAATTTCCAGAGAGTGGCATTCACATAATTTATACTCAGTTGTAATAATGACAAAAATAGAGTGACAAGTGAATATTCTTTATAAATCTCCATTATTTTAAGTTGTTATAATTATCAATTAAATTAAATATTTAAATAATTGATATATTTTATGAAAAATAGCCAATACATTTAAATATTTTTACTATCCAAATAATAAGCCCAATAGGTCTTCCCTATGTTCAAGGCAATAGAATTTCTAGGAATAAGATTAAATTAATGTATTATTAGAAATGTAATGTGGTAGATAATCTACAAAAAGACTGAACCCTGGTCACAAGCCAGGGCTGGGTTTGAACCCTCCACCTCCAGTATATGGGGCCAGTGCCCTACTCCTTTGAGCTACAAGTGCCATCCCAAAAATACATTAAATATATTATTTTTTAGAGAAACAAGGAAAAGAAAATTATTTTTCTGTCTGTGAAATTTCTAATACTTTTTACTAGACAAGATTTTATCATAGTAGGAATCAAGATACATAATAATTTTGATTCACCAATTTTCTTCACCAATAAACCTATTTTCTAATAAGTTCCTAAATTTATATCTGATAGCTTAGTGATAATAAATATAGTGACATCATTGTATTCATTTAGGAAATGACTTATAGCAGGTGCTTTTAGTGTTCTGAGAGCATCTGCTTTAAGGCTCTGGAGTATGGATTTTAATTGCAACATACAGTTGGTGATTAATGTGAATATTCCTTGTCTTATGGTCCCATGGATAACCTCAAATTGTACTCCATGAACTTGGAAGTTTGAAAGAGATGTATCGATTTCTTAATTTAATGGAAAATGCCTGTGTAATATAAAATAATGTGTTCATTTAATGCAGTTACATTTAAGGATACAGATCTCTAAAACTCACTCCTTACATGTAATTAAAATGGTTAATAATCAAAGGAGATAAAGAGAGAACTTTCCTAGCTGATGTTGTAAAACTAACAGAATTAGCGCTTAACCTTTGGAAATCCAAAATACTGAAAATACATAAGTTTGTTCTTAGCATTTTTTCTTGTTCTTTTCTTCTCCATTTGGGAATATCTAGGAAAATTAAGTTTAAATATTGTATTAGAAATTATAAAAAAAAAAAACACTTTGGGCTTTCACTTTTATATTTCTGACTATTACTGAGATATTCAAAGAAAGATTTTAAAGATGAGTATAGATTATGTTATCTGGATTAATTTTAATTCTTTCTTTCAGAACACCTGAGAATAGGTATATTTTGGAAGCTTTCATAGAATTGAACTAATGTATCATTATTTATCATGTATCATCAATTAACTATGAATCCTCGATTCCTGTGATATATAGAGTTGCAGAGTAAAGATAAATTTTTTTAATCTTAAAAACAAATACTTTTACTCTTGTAAAAGCAAACACTATTTTATCTTTTTACTTGTCTTATAATATCACTAATTCATTATTTCTGAGGGTTTTGACACCAGTGGTAACTGCTTCATTAAGTTGTTTAGTAATATTTCATTGCTACAAGCTCTTCAAAGGAAACTTCTATGCCTAGAATTTGCTCCTGTGCACACTAAGAGTTTAGCACTGGAAAAGCAATTTTCGGATATTTGTACAATAATGTTGGTTGAGGATTTTTCTCAACCAGGTATACCAATGAAAATTTGTTCAAGATTAAACAAAATTATCCAGTGATTCTAGCTAACTGAAGGCACAAATGTTGCAGATTATATTTTCTTGTTCCCCATAAAATTCATGAATTAAAATCTTAAACTCCCATGGGCATTGAGATGGGAATAGCAATAATAAAAGGAAGTAAAAATGGTTCATATGAATTTGCCTTCTAGATTAAATACATTATTTAGAAGTCTTGATACCACGTTTTTGTCATTTGTTTCAGCAGAGTATAAGTATGAAGTAACTGTTTTTCTTTATTATGGTCAATCTTCAAAATTATTTCAAGTCCTCAAGTTCATCGATAGAGAAGTAATCCAGGAAGTCTGAAGACTGAGTTCACATTCACTTATGAAAATGATTTCTAGAGGTACCAGGAGTAAGTGCACTTAATTATGACTTTTGAGGAGATCTAGTGGACCTATGAGAATGGCCTTGTAGTTAGAAATAAGCAAAACCTCTGCAAGGCGTTTTATTTGTAGAAAAATCAATTTCTTAAAAGTACAGTTTTATGAAATCTATGTTAAGATTGTTCTTGTATACTAAACATACCATTACAAAAGAACAAATTAAAAAATGATGCAAAGTTTGTATTAACCATGTGGGCAAAAGTACAGGAAATATTTTAGCCAAAGGCAGGCTTTTTAAGACCACAGTCTTTTACAGACCAACAAGAAAATAACTATGTGCTAATAATTTATATTCATTATTTGTTCCAGGAAGACTTTTGTTTTGCCAAAAGCTGTTACTCTTCTTAAAATTATACTAGGCATTTGGGAACAATATAATTGTGTTTGTTTGAAAAAATAATTAAGTCTGTTTCAATGCACACTCTATGAAATATTCTTAAAACATAATTATCCAACAGACATAAAATCAAATTATTTTTCAGGCATTTTGGAGTGTGTCTGCATAGATAGTTGGGACTAGAGGATCATTTGAGTTCTGACCAGCCTGCTCAACATGGGCAGACCCCTTTTTCTAAAGAAAAAAAAAAGGGAAAAGAAAAGGTAAACCAGGAGGTCAAATTATGTGTTGCCCCACAGCATTCTAAGTATGCCTATGATTTCAGGTGGACTGGTGAAAGGAGATTTAGGCAGTGCTCAGCAATGAAATTAGGTATAAAATAGTACGCAAACTGGTGGAACACATTGATAATCAGAGAAAGAAATCTATACTTTATCTATATGCTTAAGAGTAGAAAATATGATTTTCTTTTCTAAAACTAAAAAATATTGCAAAATTCAGGAACTTCACCTATTTAAATTGGACATTGATCTGATTGTTCGCAGTCAAATGTGCCTGTTTTCCAACACACGTTTGACAAGATTACCTACCTATCTTATCTCATTTTCTCCTGCTCTAACAGAATCTATCAGATGGGGTGATTTATAAAGAAAAAATTCTTTGGCTCACAGTTCTAAAGGCTAGAAGTCCGAGAGTATAGTGTTGGCATTTACTGAGGGCCATTCATGGTAGAAGGGTTTAAAGTGGAGGTAAGCCAGGAGACAGAGGAAATCGGGCCCAGCTTACACTTTTGATCAGAAAGCCCCTCCCAAGATAATAAAGCCACTCCAGGAAGGACATTCATTCCTTTAAGAGGAGAGAGCCATAGCACCACAATAACAATTAATTGGACAGCACATGCACTTTCGGGTCACATCCAAGCTGTATGTAGCATTACCTTTATTGACTAAAGACAGTCTTTGATTGTGATAATATGCAGATAAATGGCCAATGGTTCATGGCATGAGAAAATCAGTGGTAATCAATTAGGAAGCTTCATTTCTTGGGAGAGAAAGAATTGTGTCTTCTGCCTATATATATAAAAGCGTTTCCATGCTGGTGGCATAATACAGGGTAAACATACTCAGTGAAGCCTGTAAATTAGGCAGAAGCAGTGGTTATACCAAAATGGAAAAAGTTTCATTTCATAAAAAATGCTAACATGTACCCAAAAGAAGAAAAAACAAATTTTGAAAAGTAAAGACATCATGGAATAGACGCAGAGACGGCTGGTATTCCTTTCCTTCTGACAGATGAAAAAAAAATTGGAAAAGTATAGACATCATGTAATACCATGTTTCCCTGAAAATAAGACACTGTCTTGTATTTATTTTTTCTCAAGAAAACACATTAGGGCTTATTTTCAGGGGATGTCTTATTTTTATTAAGTATAATACAACAATCTATATTTATTCAAATAAGCAACCTTCTTTTGGAACCTGGCAGGGGGAGCCCACCTTGTTGGTGGGGCTGGTGCTAGTGCTGCATGAACTCCTTTCCCTAGCCGTTTGCATGTGCCCAATAGGATGCCTGCGACTGTGGTTACCACACGTGCACATGAGCAAGTGCAAATGGCTCAGAGAAAGGAGCTCTGGCAGATAAAAGGTATCCCAGTCTTCCTTACCGCCCCGTGCCAAAATGCATGGTGTAGCTATGCATAGTCACATCCACCACTAGCTCTTATTAAGAGGGTAGGCCTCATATTTAACAAATGCATAGAAATCCTGCTGGGGCTTATTTGGGGGGTAGGTCTTATTTTCGGGGAAACACAGTAGTCACAGAGACGGCTGCTATTCCTATTCACTTACCTTTCCTTCACTCGCATTTGCTTCTCTTTTCCAGCTTCCCTTTCTATTGATGTGGCTGCATAGCTAAGTCTTAGCCTGTGGTATCTAAGGAAATGAGAAATATATTGCTTCCAAGATTGACCTATACATGTTTTTTATTCCAGGGGTTTGCAATTGCAGGCGACTGTTCTCCCTGGGGGACATTTGGGAATAGCTAAAATATTTTTAATAGTCACACTAGGGAGTAAACTACTTGCATCCAGGGCATGCAGGTCAGGGATGCAGCTAAATGGATGCATTCCCTGTGTCAAAGAATAGTTAATTCAAGGCCAGTAATAAAGAGGTTGAGAATCCTGTTCTATTCCATTTTCCCATTGTCACCTGTACATTTGGTGTTTAGAACAAACTAGTTCTGGAGATTTGCTGCACAATATAGTACAATATGGTATTGTACACTTAAAAATATACAAGGGTGTGTTTTAAACTAAGTTCTCCTACACCCCTCTTGCAGATACGCAAAGTGTAGGACAGAAGAAAATTTGTGGGGGGGAAGGTGATGGGAATGTTCATCAGCCTACTTCTGGTCAGGGCAATACAAGTGTATACATAAGCTCAAACTAATAAAACTATTTACATTAAACGCATCCAGTTATTTGTATATCAATTGTACCTTGATAAGCTGTAAGAAAAACATCTGTGAAAATAAAGGAAATGTTTATGTATTTATCACAATATGTATAAAAATATTACAGTAGTAGCCCTAACTTGATTAATAGAGAAATAAATAAATGCATGACCGATAGGCATATGAGTATCATAAGACAATTCCTCCAAATTAAGGTAGTCAGAAGTAGAGATTTTAAAATAAAAACAATTTAATACTTACTACAATGCAAAATAAGAATCCTATTTTATTTATAAGATCGACAGTTGTCATTTTGTACAATATTTAGACTCTTCTAATGAGAAATAAGAAACAAACACCCACACAACTGAGTATAAAAGAAAAGTTGGAGTTATTTTAAAAATATTTCAAAACCTTAAAAAGATGCCTAGTCTACTTGGAATTTATATTGAGGAAATATTTATGAACTCTATCTTAGTAATATTTATTTTCAGTAAAGCCTGTAAAAGCACCACAGTTTCAAAAATAAAGTAGCCTAACAGCCCTCAGTAGTGTATATCAATATGATGAAAGGTTTCCCACTATTAAATATCATTGGTATTTTAAAATGGCACGTCATGTTATGTAGAAATATATAAAAGGCAGCTATGAGAGAGTTATAATCTAACAAAAAAACAGAGGTTATTTCTTGGTGGTCCAAGTGGCTTTCTTGTTTACTCTTACCTCTATATGCTAAATGTTGTAAAAAAAAAAATCACTTTTATAACCATAAAAATGTACTCTAGAAAAACAGGCCATTAAAAGCTTCTGCGTCTACATCCTGCCTAAAATATGAGACCTCAAAAAAGTGCAATAGGACTTTTCATTTAGGGCTAGTCACCAACATCTACTTTGCATTGAATGTTTTTTTGCATTTTACCTTTTGTTACCTCCTATGACATATATTTGGGGTGGTGGTCATATTCCAAGACTAAAAACAATGGCTTAAGAGTGAGAACTATGTAGGGAAGGAATATAATTAAATATATAAGACACATTCTCCTACACTACTTCACAGTTGTCTTTCTGTGCCATAATGTAATTACTGTAGGTTAAGAATAGGTTCCACCGCTCATAACATTAGACTCAAACCACACTTGCTCAAACAACAGGAATGTATTTTGCTCCCATAAGAAGGAATTTGGAACCATGAGGCATCCAGTTTGGGTGCTGGGCTGCACATGGAAATGAAAGTCCAGCGAGATACATCATGTTTTTAGACTTATGGTTCATTCCACAGTACCTTAACTTTATCACAATCCACCTGTAGGTGACCAAGGGGGCCTCAAAGCAAAGGTTCATGCAGTCAGAATTTGTATCATTTAGAAAAACTTTGCTGGCAACAAGACCCAGTGATTTCTGTTTACACTTCGTTGAATCACATAGCCACCTTCAGTTGCAATAAAGACAAGAAAACGTAACTTTTTTTTTTTTTTTTTTTTGCAATACATGCAACATCTAACCTTCCTTGGCAAGGAGGAAAGGGATATTTATTGGAGGGCAACTATTCTCGGCTGCTATAAATACCTATTCCTTCTCTTTACTCAGCTGTTATCTCTCCATACAGCTCAACACTTTCACCATGTCAAATTTTGAATTTGGACACATATTTAATCATTTAAAATGATTAGTATTTTCCAGCTTCAAATGAGAGAAAAACCAATTTATCTAGCACCAAATCCTAGGTGGAAGCTTCATCTCACAAGCTAAAAAATTAACTGTACTTTGACCCCTCCACAGATCTATTTAAGGAGTTACATATTAGTATGCTGTATTTGAGAATAGATTCTTGATGAAAAATGGCTAAAGGAAAAAATGTAATTTTGCTTTCATCAGCCAGAGGAAAAGAGCAAGTGTTATAAAAACTCATTTGAAGACCTCTACCAGTAATGAATCTTGGTGCCGCATATGAAACCAAAAGCTTGCAGCACTACAAAATTAGGAGGTGCCTTAAATATCTCAATATAAAATAAAACTGAGAAGGAGTGAGAGAGAGGAGGTGAAAAGCGAGGGGAAGAGGAGAGAGTAGAGGAAAGAATAAAGATAAAGCCGAGATAACAGAGACAGAAAAAAGTCAACGTAGGCATCTGCTGTGGTTTGCATGTCCCCTCCTTAACTCATGATGAAACTTAATCCCGAATGTGGCAGTATGAGAGGTGGGCTCTTTAAAGGGGGATTGGTTCATAAAGACTTCGCCCACATTAATGGATTAATCTAGTCATAGATTGAGGGATCATGCCCTTTTCAGGGAAGGCAGCTGGTAGCTGGATAGGAAAAGCAAGAGAGACCTGAACTAGCACATGGGAATGCTCCGCCCCCCTCGCCTTGTGATGACCAATACCAAGTCAGGACTTTTCAGGATGCCTCTAGTTACCAGAAGGCCCTAATCTAATGTGACCCTTCAACCTGTGACTTCTCAGACTCTAAATCTAAGAAATAAATATACTTTCTTTATAAAACACTGAGTTTCAGGCATTAGAAAAGGAATTAACATAGCATCAAAATTCAGATAAATGAGATTAAGAGAAAGGAATTCTTCAAGGGGGATTAAAAATAACCCATCTTATTCTAGAATTAAAGTTAGATAAGATAAAAACATTTACATTTTTCTACAATAAAACAGTATAAGCCACTAATAAAATAAATTAGAACAATTAAATAGCACAATTTAAAGAAGGAATAAATGTGGAGATATTCACTTTTTATTGAAGAAGAAACAGCAGTGCTTTCATATTTGCTGAACCATTATGGGTTTTATAAAATCATGGAAGATTTGAGGTATTATCATGCTTTTCTTTCTTTCGTAATATGATCTCAATGTTCTGTCTTTTCTTATAGTGCACAAATGAAGTAATCACTTTGCTATTAAGTTCATTTCTTTCCAATTTTTTGGTAGAACATAAAGGTACATTTGGATGCAAAAAGAAGCAGAAGCAGATGAAGCAAATAACTGGTGGTAATTCTTACTAATATGTAAATCAGGTGTGAGACATAGTACCCTGAGACGATACTTTAAATCTTCAGGGCAAAAAAGTGAGCAGGTTCTTAAAATTCCATGAAGCTTTTCCATGGAGACCTTCCTAAAAATCAATTCATTCTGGACACCTTGTTACTCATCTAACTAAGAAGGTAAATATTCATAATTATAAAATTAGACCTTCAAAGAGGAACACACTGCCGTGTGAATCAGAGTATATAATTCTGAATATACAATGATTCAAGTCCCAGAAAGTAGACTAAAGGAGCCCAGTGCCTAAGGGAGCTTTACTGCATCCTGGAAGGCTGTTGATGGTGGAAAAGTTGTTGCTAGGAAGAGTCTCACCTTAGTTTCCTTGTCTAAAGACACTAAGATAGCTCAGAAGACAATTCCAATAATTTTCTTATCAGTATATACGTTCAGCTTTCTCACATGCACCAAGAAAGAATGCAGACAATAAAGAAGAAAAGAAAGAAATCGGGGGCAATAATTCATTCAGAATTTACAATTATAAAAATCTATTTTAACCCAGTAATTGGGTTGCAAATTCTATATAGAATATCAATGTGTTCAAGGATCCTGATGTAGCAGTAATAGGAGGTGGAATGGGGTGGCCACTGCACAGAACGAATAATGGCCTGAAGAACAGGTTGATGTGGAAAGTTGAAAGTGGTTAGAGTCAGAGAACAGAGTATTCAAGGTCTTTCGATTACTGCAGCCTTGTACTACAGTCTGGTAATGTGATGCCACCAGACTGATTCTTTTAGCTTGAGATTACTTTGGTAATTTGGGCTCCTTTTTGGTTTCAAATGAAGCACAGAATTATTTTGTCTAGATCTATGAAGTATGATGTTGGTATTTTGATGAGGATTGTATTGAATCTGTAAATCACTGTGGGCAGCACAGACACTTCAACAGTGTTGATTGTACTGATCCATGACATAACGTGTATTTTTATTTCTTTGTGTCATCTGCAATCTCTTTTCTCAGTGTTTCATAGTTCCTTTTATTCAGACCTTTCACCTGCTTGGGAAAGTATATTCCTACATATTTTATTTTCTTTGTAGTATTGTGAATAGTATTTGGTCTTTGATTTGACTCTCAACTTGACTGTAATTGGCATATAGACATGCTACTGATTCACATGCATTGATATTATGACCTAAGACTTTGCTTAATTTATTTATCAATTCTAGAAGTCTCTTGGTGGAGATTTTACAGATCATATCATCAACAAAAAAGTGATATTTTGATCTCCTCTTTCCCAATTTGTGCACTATTTATTTATTTTCCTTTTCTGATTTCTCTGGCAAGTACTTCCAATAGTATCTTGAACACAAGTACTGGTCATGCTGTTTGGCACCATTGCCTTGTTACAGTTCTTAAGGGGAAATGCTTTCAATGTTTTCCCATTCTGTGTGATGCTGGCTTATTACTCATGTATTTCATGATCTTAATATGTTTTCCTTCTATTCCATACTTGTTGAGGGTTTTGATCATTAAATGTTGCTGGATTTTTGTCAATAAATGATTTTTCTGCATCTATTGAGATGATGATATGGTCTTTGTTTTTGCTTCTGTTTATGTGATGATTCACATTTATTAATTTACCTCTGCTTAATCATCCTCACATACCTAGTATGAAGACCACACCATTTGTTCCTGGGATTTTTTTTTTCTGATTCACTATTGAATTCAGTTTAGTAGTGTTTTGTTGAGAAGGATTTTTGAAATCTAAATAACCAAGTAGGATCATTACAAAAATAGAGACATAGATGAATAGAAAAGAACAAGGAACTCATATATAAAACAATCTACTTAAAACTAACTGATCTTTAACAAAGCAGACAAGAATATATACTGGGTAAAAGAAGTCCTATTTAATAAGTGGTGCTGAGAAAATTGGTAACCACAATGCTGAAAAATGTAACAGGGTCCCTATCTCTTAACAGTTACAAACATAAACTAAAGATGGATAAAAGACCTAAATTAAAATCATGAAGCCATAAAAATTCTAAAAGAAAACATAGGGAAAATTCTTTTAGATATTGGCCTAGGCAAAGAAATTATGACTCTAACTCCAAAGGATTTACAGCAACAACAGAAACAAATAAATAAATGAGACTTGTTTAAATTAGAAACCTTCCATATAGTAGAGGAAATGATAAACAGTGCAAATATACAACCATAGAATGGGAGAAAATATTTCCAGCTATAAAACCAATGAAGGACTAATATATAGAACCTACAAAACAATCAAATAATATGGCAAAAGAAGTGGACAAGAAAAACACAAACAGAAGCTTTACAAAGGCAGATAGACAAATGGCCAACAAACATGAAGAAATTCTCAATGTCACCAATAAACAGGGAAATTTTATTTAAAGTCATAATGAGATATCACTTTACTCCTGTTCAGAATGGCTATTAGTAAAAAGTCCAAAAATCATAGACACTGGCATGGCTGGAGAGAGAGGAAAGCTTATGCACTGTTAGTGATACTGCAATTCAGTACTATTTCTATTGAAAACAGTATGGAAATTTAGCTAAGAAGTAAAAGTGGACCTACAATTTGATTCAGTAATCCTACTGCTGGGTATCTTTCCAGAGGCAAATATCATTTAAAAAAAAAGACACTTGTGCTTGAATAATAATTGCAGCAGAATCCACAGTTGCAAAGATACAGCATCAACCCAGATGTCTATCAATTCATGAGGTGATAAACAAAAAATGGTATATGGATACCATGGAGTACTACTCATCCATAAAAATATGTTTGAGCTAACTAGTTGGCACTCATGGGCATAGAGAAAAGTTGGAGTCATTGGAAATCCATAAGAGGGAACGTGAAAAGTAGGAGGGGCAAAAACCTACCTGACAGTACAATGAACACTCTATGGGTAATGGATCCCTGACTCAAGCATTATAAATGTTACCAATTTGTTAGGTAAAGTCTTTCTTATAATTCTTTCCCTGAAATAATAATAAAAAAATCATTATCCATGTAACAAATACATTTATACTGCCTTAATACTTTGAACTAAGGAATATACAACATCTTAGAGGTTATGTTAAACATTCTTCTATCTCTCCTTAAAAGCTAAAGAAATACACTGATTTTTTGTAGCTATTATAAAACTTGTATTTAATCTGTGTTTACACATGTATAACTATAATGTATATATTAATATTTTTATTTATTTACAATTAAAGGATTTTAGATAGTTAATATGGCAAAGAATTTGCCATAAAAATGTCTCCCTTGGTAATATTTTTTTGACATGTAAAATTTAGTAAGGGGTGGGTGTGGTGGCTCATGCCTGTAATCCTAACACTCTGGAAGGCAGAGGTGGGTGGATTGCCTGAGTTCACGTGTTTGAGACCAGCCTGCACAAGAGCAAGACTGCGTCTCTAAAAAATAGCTAGGCATTGTGGCAGGCACCTATAGTCCCAGATACTTGGGAGGCTGAGGCAAGAGAACCACTGGAGCCCAAGAGTTTGCTGTGGGCTATGAGCTATGACACCACAGTACTTTACTGAGAAGGAAAAAGTAAAACCATGTCTCAAAAAAAAAATAGTGATAAAGACTCAATTAAGAAAGGACTAATCAGGAGATACTTGTTCTAGCACAATTAAGAGATGGTTGAGGTTAACCAAAGATGGGAATGGTAAGACAGAAATATATACATAGTCCATAGTGTCATCCAAAATATAAAACTGTCAGACTATGGGAACAGTTTAAACATGGGTGGCAACTAAGAAAGAAGGATGTTTTCAGAATTAGTGACAAGTGTAAGATTTGTTCAACTGCACTGGTTCCATTTACTGAGATAAGAAATTGTAAAGGTATACTATGCTTGGCAGAATTGGTATGAATTTATCTTCAAATGTTGGCTTTGAGGTACCTGTAAAACATCTCAGTAGAGTTCTGGACTATGCAATTGAATGCGTGAATCAAAAGATATCTGATTCACTGCAAGTTTACAATGTAGTCAGGAAGATGAGATCACTTAAGGAGACTGTATATGACAATAAAGAAATAGCTTAAAGGTTCAGCTGTGCATTAAGTAACTGCTTGGAGAAGAGAATGGGTGAGTAAATTAGAGAGGGATTTCAGAGAGGTAAGAAACAAAAATAGTTTGTGGGGAAGGAGATAACTCAGGTGGGAATGGAGAATGTATGAGGATAAAGAAAAAAATATATGAAATTTAGGCATCTGAGTTAACGGATTGCCTTAGTGTAGAGAAGCCATTTTAAAATGGAAGAATGCTACTGAGAAAACTCAGCGTTAGCACAAATACATTCTAAGTGATATTTTCATTTAGGGAGGTGAAAAGGAGGAAAAGAGATAGGCAGTAAGGATATAAGAAGGATTTCACTAAGATGTCAATATATTGAGAAGCAGAAGGAGAGGCATATTCTGTGTGAAGCCAAGGGGATGGATGGATGGATGACGATGATGTGAAGCAAACCATGGTTCACTAGTGACTCTGTGTTAGTGTCCATTTTTCATTGAAAGATTTTGAGTTCAGAAACAAAAATCCTTTAGCTTACATTGACATTGCATGTAGTAGACATTTAGCTGCACTGAAAATAAATTCATTCAAATGATTTAAATGCTTTCAAAAGATATCTACGATGGAGCTAAATTCATAGTGGAATGTCCAGTTTACTGATTGGAAACACCAAGATTTCAAACCTGATCATGTAATCATGGATAATTTACTTAACATGTCCATCACTTGATTTCTCATATGTAGACTGGGGATAACAAAATTTTACAGTTATGGTGATGGTTAGAGAAATAATTTTTCTAAAGAACATAGTAAACATGCAGTTACAGTTATTACTACTATTGTTATGAGAGATATAGTGAACCCATAAGCAAAAAGCAATTCTTAATAACAGAGAAAGGAAGGTTAAAGAGCAAATGCTGGGATCATACTGTGTATGGTAGAGATTTATTAGCTGAATTCAAAGTTAAAAATTTATAGTTAATGTTTGAAAATCCATTAAATATTTAAATTATATGTTTTTGTCTTTTACAATACATAGTATATGTTAATGAGCACACTAAAAAGGACTTCAGAGTTCTACACCTCCTTACTTCAAAAATAAAGACATTTAAGGTCAGGCAATTTATGTGACTTACAGAGGTTTATAAAACCATAAAAAATTGCCTTAGGTTAAAGAAATGTAGTAAAACCCGTTGAAATTTGATCAAAATGAGTGTTTTCTCAATTAATGTGGGATTTTACATGTAATTATGTTATTTGCAAAATTTCAAATAGTTACAACCCATACATAAAAAGATCTAAATATGACAGATTTAAGTTTTGTATCCTGCAAATTTGTTATAAAGAATGGTTCTTAAATGTTAAGTTCTTCTAATTAGAAGAACAAATAATAATCCTTTAATAAAATATTATATGTCTGCTTCACTGCACTGTGTACTCTTAAGATGGGTTGGGTTATTTCTAATTTTCCTATCAACAATAATATTGCACTTAATGCCTTCTCTCTCTCTCTCTCTCCTCTTCACACCCCAAGTCATTTTCCTACAATCTCTTGGTATGTATATGATTGTAATCTGTTTAATATTTTAGCATTCTATTCTTTACTGAGTTAAAAGAGCAATGATTCTTGTAACATAGCATGGCTCATTATGTAGGATCAAAAAACTACATCGGTGAATTAAGACTTCAACAGAACTATACACTAAAGTTAAAAGAAAGCTGCAGAGATTTTTATTACTTTAAAATAGGTGATACTGTCATTCTGCTGAAGATTTTAAATCAGCAACGGTTTTTAAAATGAAATGAAGCATTATTAAAAATGGGCTTTGAGGTACTGAATTCATTTTCAGGATAAGTACCTTTATTTTGTAAAGTGTAATTTACTTTAAAAAATGTGGATTATTTTCTGTCTTTCATAATAGCCAATGGCAACATAAAGGCTGTTTAAATTTATGGTAAACAATATGCAGCAATCTGAAATAGTAAACTGTAAAAATAGTGATATATATATTTAGGACATAAATGGTTTTCCATTACTCCTGGGTGAAGTACCTTATTTTTTATTGCTGTGAGAATTAGCTGCCTCATTTGTAAAATGGAAAGACTCCTATTCAGGTAATTGTTGGGAACACGATATGAGACATTGGTGCCAAAGATGAAATGATGGGATGGACGGTATCTGGAAAATGTATGACCCTCCGAGAAATATTAATTTCCTTTAGTTCTTACCTTGTGCTTTTTATCTCTCTCTCATAGTTTAAACACACGATAATATTTTGTTCATGTCATCCCCAGCTTTTCATCATCATAGGATTTAAATGAGCATATATTTGCATACATCATATATTTATTTAGAATTTCTCTGGCTAGATTCATAGAATAAAAACTTGAACCCAAGCATACGTATTTTAGAATTGTTAATAAAATTATAAATCTCATATCATTTATTAACTAAAGGGAGATCTATTATTGGTAAAATTTAGAGCCAAAAAATCAAATTGATTTTTGTTGTTATTTTCCCTGCCTTGTGAAGAGAGTTTCAGAATCAATATTCTCACTGTTGGGGAGAATGACTGCCTGTTTATAATCATATAAATATTGGCAGCAATCAGGGTTGTTTTCCTTTCTCTGCCCAGCAAGCCATTTGCAGTGTATTAACAAATACTTTCCAGTGAAAAGATATAAAATCCTGTGTTAAAACTGCATCTTTAGGGAATAGAATAGCTGGCAAGAAATCTCATCTTTTTCTTTTTTTTTTTTTTAATTAAGGCTTACTACTAATTGACAGTATTCAAGGAACCTGTTATATCCTGGCTTTATGCCATTGCCATACAAATGAAGAATTAGTGTAGATCAAGTGATGTATTTTTTCACTATCTGGAAGTTTGATTTATTTTTTTTAACAAAGTGTTGGCCAAAATCTGTTGTTGTTTTTTTTTTGGCAGGAATCATTGTAAAGGTGCTAATGTCTGCCTGGCTTTTTATTTCATATCCCCATGGTTACATCTGCCATTGCTACGAAAACACATTCCCCAATTCCCTTTTTCTGTGCTGTGTGTTTCACATGAAGTTGTCCACTCCTCCTCTACTCCACTTCCTTATCCTGAACTTATCTTTTCCTCAGTTAAATTTTGCCATCTTGTGCCATAACCCTCTTGGGTGCTGGATCTCCCTGAGCCCAAATGGCAATTTCCTTCTAGCTGGTGATGTATTGGCATCTGTTAAAACTAAGCTTTAATATTATTATTTTTAAAATTGTATTAAATTTTAGCTGTGTACATTAATGCAATCATGGGGTACAGTGTGGTGTTTTCATATACAATTTGAAATATTTTCATCAAACCAGTTAACATAGCCTTTATGTCCTTTTCTGAGTTATTGTGTTAAGAGGTTTATATTCTACTTTTAGAAAGATTCACTTCTACCCTTGAAAGATAAACCATAGAGGTGATCCCTCCAATCACCCTCCCTCTACCCTCATATGAAAGCTATAAATTAGTTTCATAATAGTGCTGTGTATATTGGATACTTTTCTAAGTTCCTTTTGGAAAGACATCTGGAGAACACTTAGAGAACTAAAAATAGACCTGTCATTTGATCCTGCAATTCCTTTATTAGCTATATATCCAGAAGACCAAAAACCACATTACAAAAAAAAATTTGTATTGGAATGTTTATTGCAGCCCAATTCATAATAGCCAGGTCATGGAAGAAGCCCAAGTGCCCATCGACCCACGAATGGATCAATACACTGTGGTATATGTACACCATGGAATATTATGCAGCCATAAAGAAAGATGATGACTTTATATCCTTTATCTTTACATGGATGGAGCTGGAAAATGTTCTTCTTATCCAAGTATCACAAGAATGGAAGAAAAATTATCCAATGTACTAGCTTTCATATTTAAAAGATGATCTCTCATTTAATTAACCAGAGGAATGAGGAATACTAGCAATAATGGAATTTCTTGGTATGAGTGGGTAGTATCATTGTTGGGAGTCCTCTCATCGTGTTATCACTTGTTAGTCTGGATATACCTAATTCCACGTGGGTTTTCAACTTTTTCCACAATCCATGCTCAGGATTGAACTAAAGAAATTCACGTGTGAATAGAAGAAATAAAATGTTATGGTGTATTTTCTTTGTAACCACGAATCAATGATTCATATTAAATATCATTTTCCTTAAACTTGTATAAATTATATAACTTGTATAAATTAATATCATTTTCCTTTTTAACTTGTATAAATTAAAGCAATTACACTAGTAATCATGTTTCGGTAAATATGTTAAGGGTGCCAGAATGTTATTGTGGAAATAAATCTGTCCTAATCTTAAGCCTATCACTAGGGCATAATTAAAAGCAAATTCTACCTGAAATAATTTTTAAGATAAAAAACTTTTGCCTTTTTTTGAGGTAAAACTTTTACAATGGAATATAATATTTCCTACGTGTATTTGAACACAAGAATAATATGTTATCTGGGAATATTCTACATTTAGAGTCAAAAAAATCAAATTGATGCTTTGGTTAGTGCTTAGTGCTGTACTTAGTGCTTGGTAGCACGAAGTAGAATAGATTCTTGCTAAAACTTTTAATGATAACAAAGTGGATGGTTTCGAAAAAAGGGTAGGTTCTTACTTTTAACTTGGAAAAAAAAACAGACACACAGTAGAGAAGCTAACTTCATACGGGATGTTCACTTGGCTGCAGCTAATTCTCTGTTAGGAATTAGATTAAGTGGTAGAGAGGACTCTGTGGTTGCTACTCTGAAATGATCAAGCATTTTCATTGATTGTACCATCTCATTAGCTTTCTATTTGTATAAACAAGGTTTCCTTGCTTCATCTAATTGCATTAGAAATACCAGGCTCTGCTGGGAAGCACAAATCCAAATTCTATTGCAAGATCTACAAAGATGTAATTGCAGAGAATTTAGAAAGTTTCCCAATATTGATTATTCAATTCCTCAGTGAAAATGTGGCTAGTTGTTTTTTGTTCGTATGTTTGTTTTTTTCCCCAAAAAAGCAATGTGTATTTAATCAATGGACTTCGCATGGTTATTACTACATCAATATCATTTCATTCTTAAGGGTTAAAATCATTGCAAATCATTTAAAAGCACTGAAAAACTCTCATTTAAAAAATATCTAAATGGAAACATTACATTTAAATCCTTGAATAAATGAAGCACAAAGTGTATTTAGAAATTACAGCAACTAATAAAACAGTGAATTAGTCTGCAAAGGAGTATTAGACACTGAAGCAGAAAAATTCCCTCTCTCAACATTTTTAGGTTAGCAAAATAGATCAGCTACATCATAGTTGGATTTATTTTCTAGTATTTAACATGATTTTCCTGATGCAAATATTATCTTAGAACTTCTAGTGTCATCACAGATGGTGCCAGGAAAAAATTGGTCAATATGTATGATAGCTAATATGTAAAATTTCTAACACAGACTGATAAGAAAAAATTAAGAGTAATAATTACTGACCGTCAGGTATCAGTCTTCAACCTGGTTGAAGTTTTAATGAAGGGAGAAGTATGAATTCTAATCCTGTTATGCATACTACTCTATAATTAAGCTACCAATGCATAGTAATTACTGATGCATTCGAAGCCAAGCTTTGCAGTTAAAATAACCCTAAATAAAAGAACTTTCCATAGCTTTTGATTGTAGCATAATGGGTTTCCACATAAACATGCACTTACTTTGACCAATCTTAATCACTTGTTATCAATTATTGCAAAATAATTCCAGGAGCTCCATGTTTTTAATGCTTTATAGAAATCAGTTTTTAATTTTTCTATTATCTCTCCCTTGAAAAGATGAAAGAAATAAAGTCTGAACCTATTTAACTCCAATATATTTTTTTCTTCACCCTTACACTGCATTATTTGTTATAAAGAATACTATTGGGGCATATGATAAAATTTCACTATTGACTATAATGTATAGTACTGTTATCTAATTTTAAATTCTTTATTTTCATTAATGTATTGGGTTTATATAAAATATTTGTACTTTTTAAAAATCTTACTGAAGTATTTAGAAATTATGTGTAAAATGGTGCAGTGAACGATGTCCACAGCTTAAATTTTCATAGCTCTGAAATACTGTGGATGTATGTAGGCATTTCTATGTATACATGTACACATAGGAGACAGTGCATGTGTATGTAGACATAGATCTGGGTGTGAGCATTCACACGAGTGACAGACTCTGAAAAAGCAAACTGCACAAAATGTTAGCATTTGGTGAAAATGAACACAGTCTTAAAGCATGAAGAAGTGTTTTTATTCCATTCAAGCAAGGTTTTTGTTATCAAAAGTTATGAAAAGTTGCAGAATATATAATGTCAATGCTAGCTAAGAGATCGATGTATGCAAAGAGCTACATAATCTCATTTCAGTTTTTCTGAAGTATAAAACTTTTTTCATTGACACCAGATAAAATCCATACAATCACACTGCTATCTAATTTGCTAAGTGTTCTTTGTACATCACTGTAAGTCAGATAATTCTATCTCATAGTCACATGCAGTAATCCCAGCTATGAGATGGAAGTGATTTCTCCACAGGAATAAACAGAAGGAACATATTTGGTCTAAAATCAGATTCCCAGATCTGTTTTATTTTTTTTTTTCATGTATAAAAGCTATCGAACTTCTACTTCAAACAATACAATTAAATGTGACTGAGATTTGTTTTATACAACATATGGGGAAATCTATTTTGTAATGGACACAGAAAATTAAACAGATTTGGGTCTTTGTTTAAAACTATCATCCCATATTAATTTCTACGGCTGTGTTAATTCCATGGCCTTAATGTGAAAATTGTCCTGTTGGGTACTAAAGAAGCTAGATAAATTCCTTTGTTACTCCCATCGACAATTTTATTAATAGAGATAAATTTGAACAGTTTAACTCTAAATGAAAAATACAAAATACATCAAGCCTTAAAGACTTAGCTTTGAAGAAAGTAATAGGAGGACAGATTTCCTCTAGAGAAATGTATCTAATTTGAGGAGAAAAGTAGTTCTCACTTTCACTACATTGCAAGATATTTTAGTTTATCCCTGACTCTGACTCATTCAGCAGAACTCCACAAAGCGAGGAAAGAGTCTTATTAAAAAGTTGGGCAGTAAAGAATCTCTGAAACTCTTTAACATGATTTATTTTTTCTTACCTGGGAGGATGTCTTCTTTCTTTGAACTTATAACCTGCTGGAATTATCTTAATGGCCTTTGTATTACATCCAAAAAAAGCATAAACTAAAATGAAAGACTGGAGAAGATTCTTTTTTTTTTTTTGCAGTTTTTGGCCAGGGCTGGGTTTGAACCCACCACCTCTGGCATATGGGGCTGGTGCCCTACTCCTCTGGGCCACAATTGTTCTGGAATAAAGATAATTGTTTCACTATTGCTGATCTCTTGTCATGCTCCCTCTGCACCAGACTCATAAATTTCATTAAATTTAAACAGATATCTGCAATAGATCAAAACTCTCTATGTGAATATATAGAAGAGAATATATACGTTTTTACATGAAAATTATAAACAAAAATTACATATGCAGAATGAATATATAATAGAAGCTGTTTTTGTTCTGTATCAGTGGTTCAAACATCTGATTCAGAACAAAAATCTAAGGGTAGAGTTAATAAACTAAAATATTTAGTGTGAGTTTTGTTGCTCTTCATTAAAACCCAGATAAGCAGAAGATAATGATGTAAAAAGCCTGCTCCTCTGGGGAGGGGGCGTCCCTCCCACTATAGGAATTTCTAGAACATCACCATCGCTGTCTCTGTAGTGCCTACAGGTTTATATCTAACCATTTTTAATCTAATTTGGGTATTTATTGCAAAGAAACTGAAGTAAATAAACTTGAGTTACCAGACCTTGAAATTCAGTATGGATTTTTTTTTAAAGAAAAGCAAAAAGAAAGTCATATTTAAGATGCAAAGAAAACACTCATGGAAAGCAAATCGTGAGCATTCTTTACTCTGAACTGAGATGCTAAAAGTTTCTCCTTTCCTTTTAACATTCTTAGTGGTTGTTGTAAAATTTTAACCAATAATCTCTGATGCTAAAAGCTTCTGCTCACGTGACCTCACATAGAATCAATACCTTAAAGGATAGAGCCTAAATCTTGAACTAGTAAAATACCACAATACGGAATGAATACCAATGTGATATCGGTATTATCTTTGGAAACACGTATGCAAATGTTTATCATCTACCATGAATATCTACAAGTGGGTAAAGCAGTTTGGATTATCTCTTTTTTAAATGAGAAGAAACTGAGGTTAAGAGATCTTATCTGCTGATTCAGTTTATTTATTTGAAAACATATGATTAAACCAACTAGGATCAGATGATACAGAAAAATAAGAGATAGTTCCTCTCCTCCATGTGACGTTGGGCGTATCCTTACCGGTGGTGTTCTTTCTTCCCCTGCCATCGCTGTTTTGAGGGGAAAGTTTCAGAAAGTGATCTCAGGTGTGTTTTAAACTCAGATTCTCTTATTCTGTGATATTTTATCAAGATCTGACTTATAGGAAAAGAAAAAGATAAAATTAAAATGTAAAAAAAACTAATACTTTTATTTTTGAATCTAAAATGTTTTCTCCAGCCCTTCCATCCATGTGGCACCTGGCCTTGAGGAAGCCAGGTGCACGTTGCTATGGATGTCCCTCTTCTAAACTCTCACTCTTATAAAGTCTGATGCTGAAAAGAATGAAATGTGCTGTCGCTCCTATTCTGGGTAACTGTTTTCCTGATGATGGCACCCGGAGATAAAGTCAGCTCTTTTGGAAGCCACATCAACTTTCATGTATACATTAACTCTCCTGTGAACTTACATATCTGTGTATGTTTCAGTGATTGATTGCATTTAAGCTCCGTCTCTTCATCCGTCTTATGCAATGAATTGAATTATGGCTGGGCACCTAATGCTGCCCAGCAATTATCCAACCTTTTTATGCAGTCTCCCCACCACGACAACCTCTTCCTCCTTATTCTTCTAAAATCAATTCCTCACTCTCCATTTTTATTCTTAGCTGTTTATCTTGCTGACCACTTTATTGGAGAAGTTAAAGCAATGGGATAGATCCACACTCCGCTATCCACATGTAAGCATCTGCATCTGACCTCTCTCTTCTCACTCTCAGTGCTGGAGGTGACTTTCCTGAGTTGACATCTGAGGCCTCCCTCTTTACCTGGACCAAGCCCAGCTCTTACAGGGTCAAGGACGCTGTTCCCACAACTCCCTTCCTCCTGAGTCATCCCCTCTGCCTGATAATTCCATCGGCATGTTCACGTGCCATTATTCATGTATTTAAAAGATAAACTGAAATAAGATAAATCATTCCTTCCATATCATCTGCCACTATATTTCATCCGGCTTAGTGGAGAAAGTCTTAAAAGGAATCGTTTATATTCATTGACTTCAATTTCTCTCCTCTCATTTTTCTCTTAAATCACTTCTAATCAGCTTTCGTCCCCCTAACTCTGCTCCTGTAAGGATATCATAATTCCTTTCTCAATCTAATGATCAATTAGTTTTCAAGATTCATTTCTCGTGGCTTACAAAACCACTTCTCATCCTGGCACACGTTTTTCACTTAGCCACCAGGTCACCACACTTCTTCATTTCACTTTGAGTCACATTGTGAGCTTTCTGATCTCTTGGGCTCTCCCAATCCACCCCGCTCTGCTCTCTGTGGTGTGCTATGTGACAACGCCCCAGATCTCAGCCCTCCTCCTCCTGATTTCTGTCGATACTTCCTTTTCCTTTGTGCAAGGTTTCATTCATTCAGTCTTCAGACTTCAAGGAACATCTTCCCTGGGCACTTCTAAGGTCTATAGCAATAGTCAACATTTTTACCCTGAACTTCAGTTTCCTGTATAAATGGCTGACATACTCCATCACTTAAATACAGGACAAAGATGCTAAGGGTAGTGTGAGGGCCAACCGGCAGGACAATGAAACATTTATGTTTTAAGCCCTAGAACCAGTGAATATTTTGCCCTACATAGAAACAAACAAACAAACAAACAAACAAAAAACCACAATTACACTTGTGATTAAAGAATTTCAGGAGAACATTATTCTGAATTATTTAGGTGGGCCTTATATAATTATTTGGGTCCTTAAAAGTAAAAAACCTCTCCTAGCTTCATGGAGTTATAACTACTGAAGCATAGTCAGAAATATGCAACATCTCTGGATTTGAAGGTAGAGAAAGGATGTATAAGACAAAGAACAACAGTGGCCTCCAGATGTTTGAAAAGGCTCAGATTTCCACCCCCAGAAGACAATAGGCCTGCTAACAACTTGATTTTCCCTTAGTAAAATCTATTTTAGTTTTCTCCTCTCTAGAACACTAAGATGCAAACGTTGCATTATTTAAGTCACTAAATTTATGGTAATTGATTGACATCCAGAGAAAACTAGTGTAATGCATAAAACAAAAACCTAACCCACAAATTGCCACTTGACTCAAAGACAGTTCAAAGGACTCATTTTCAAATCACTCCACTGAATTACTAGATTTTTTTTTTGTTGTTGTTGTTGTTTGTCATTTAAAGACCAGAAGATTCAAAATGATTTAAAGAACCTGGATTCTCTTTTAATTCATTAGCCAGCTTGAGCTACATTGTTGACTTTTTCTAATTTCTAAGCCATACAAACTCATCCAAATTACGTTTAGTCTATGTCCTATCTCTTTTTAATCCAAAAGTAATTGTCCTTAATGGAGAAGTTATGAGAAAATTTGGAATTAAAGTTTCTTACTTTCTTTTACCCCAATTATCACAACTCTCCATGCTCAAGTTATTATTTTCTTTCTTTTTTCATTTTTAATTGGCTCTATTTTGAATGAAATTAAGTTTATACTTTGGGAAATTCTGTTATGGAGCATTAGGAATAAATTTAGAATTATAATTCATTTGCTGGTGATAAATGTCACCATAGAAATATTTCCCTATCAAATTAGCTTAAAAAATGTGGACGAGCTAAATCATAATACTGTGAATAATGGAGTAATAAAAATTCATGTACCTGTGGTAATTAACTGGAAGCCATGGAATGCTTCAGTTGTAAGTTGGGTAAAATTGCGTGTCATGTCTCAAGAAGAAGCAGGGATTTCTGTGCCTTGAAAGAGCTCTGTTTCTTTTTGCTGTGTAATATTATCAAGGCTGTCATTCATATACAATAAAGTACATAAGTACTAAATGAATTCTCAAAGATTGGTGCATAAGTGTATGCAGTCAGCCTCTAGAATATGATAGGAGCTACCACATCCCTGAAGCATTCTTCATACCCATTTTTACTCTATACGGCACCTGTCCTTCCTCCCAATATGCTTGTGTTTTTCAACCATATATTTTGACTAAATATAAGATTATTTTCCTTTTAACTTGAATTTGTGAGATTTTATATTTGTTATATACACATATATGTACATATATATATATAAATTCTTCTAGAAGTATTCAATATTTATCTAGAACATATGCTTTAAAAACTGAATAAAATTTAATTTGAGCTTTATTCTTTAATATATTAAAGGTTTAAAATCAAAAGGAATTTATAGATATGATGAGTGGGAAAGAATTTAAATGCTGAAAAATTTTATGGAATTATATGAAATTTTTCAAAATAGTGTCCCAGACTTTTTTCTACTGTACATAACCCAGTTTGATGCCTCCGATAATAAACTTCACTTAGTCTTTGATAACAATGGGCTACAGGTGGCCGAGATGGAGGCTCCATTTCTGATATATCATATGTAATTTTAACTCTGTAAAAGCTTGGTGTTGATTACCACTGTTCTTTTTGTTGTATGTTGTTATCTCCTATGGGCAGTGCAGGAGATCATTTCCACAATGAACTCATTCACCTGCTCTAAGTTCTTACTATATTGTTACATTGTTACCCACTGAATGTTATATCCTACCTTCTTTACATTGGCCATACTTCACATTTTAATCTTTTCCCATTTCATGGTTACAGGGTTACTATACATATACACACACAGACACACACGTGTGTGTGTGTGTGTGTACCGATGTATATATGTATAGTTATATGTGTGTGTATGTATGTGTGTGTACAGATGTATATATGTATATTTATATGTGTGTATAAATGTATATATATACATTCCTCCTAGAAGTATTTAGTACTCATCTGTATTTTAAACATCTCCCATGTTTGGACAATGCCTTCCTTCCAATGTTGAAGTGATACTTTCTATTCATTTTTAGAATTCTAAGACTTCAATGTTAGAAAGGAAGTTATTCTGTGATCTTCAGAACTTGATACTTAGAACTTGAAAAGATTTGCTCCTTCATAATTTGTTTTAAATTAGATTTATTAAGATAAAACTCACTCATTATAAGTGCACAAGTCGTTGTCTTTTTACGTATTCAGAGATCTGTGCATCCACAATCATGATCAATTTTAGAACAGTTTTATGACTCCACAAAGGAATCCTATATGCCTTAGCATTTTAAATAGAAAAATAGAGCACAGGAAGGGTGGAGAAGTGTGGGTTTAGAGGAGATAGAAGATACAAGTATAAATAATGTAATTAGGGATAGCCGAGAAGGCCAAGATCTGTAAAATGTAAACTAATAGTTATGACTTTTCTTAGAGTGAGATAAAAAAACAATTCTTCTCCCGCAATCCATTAAAAATATTGTGACTATGGGTGCTTTTAGTAAAATCAGAAGGCTAAACTCTTCTCCCTTTAATTTGAATGAGGTTTCTTATAATTGCAATTTTCTGGTTTTGAAAAACTTTTCTGATATTATATATGGAAATTCATGAAATACTAATATTAATGGCAAAAGCAGCAATAAAATCATGCACTATGGATTTTAACAGTCATCTCTTTTCATCTGTTCCCAGGAAAGACTCTCACCACACAGTATAAAGATTCTCGCTCAAATAGGCTCATGTTGCAACGTTAGTTCTCCTTGTAAACCCACTGCAGTAGCTGAGAGGGACCTGCCGCTTTCTTCTCAGCGGCTCCTCATATCGATGTGGTCCACGAGTCTCTGTCATGGGTAGCATGCTGGGAGGGACGCTTCATTACCCCAGATCATCTTACACTTGTTAGCTCTGTCTCAGGGGTGGCACGCACATGATGAAAGGGGTTAACAGGGAAGATAGAGGGCACTGCATAATGAGCAGAGGATTCTTTTCTTTTTAACTCTTAAATGCCTATAGCAATATGTTCCCTACTAATTATTCTTTTGCAAATGTGTACATATGATTTGGTGTGCAAAGAACATTGCTAAAGGAGCAAAAGATTGTTAGACACTTATGCCTGAAAAAAAGGATACAGTTACCCCTCTGTAAATAGTTTAAATCACCAATATTTCCAAGCACTGCTTTACTATTTATTTATACAATGCTGTAACAAACTATACATTTAAAGACTAGTTATGTTTTGTGTAGATAAAAAAGAACAGATATATATATATATTACACACACATATCATTTCCCTTTGAAGGTTCCTGTGTGCGTCTTCACTAATTCTGAATGTTTTATTAATCATTTTATACCCTTGCTTTATAGTTTTATCATGTGCTCATGTTACTAAGCAAAACATCAGTTCCTTCTTTCTAGTTTTAACTTTTATATAATTAAACTTACTTGAAATATACCCTCTTATGATTGAATTTTATGAATACTACAGTTTTATTTTATTTTTATCTATGGTATACAGACACTCACACACTTACCCACACATGCAGATACATATAAATGGGGTGGTCATACACAGCAAAATAAACTCAATTAATATGTAATTTGTGCTTTTCTGTATTTAATTACTTATGCACATGTAACTTTTCTTTATCCCACAGTGCTGTTACACACAGTGGGGCGCAGGTCCTTGGTGCAGAGTTGAGATTCTCTATCGGTGGATGTCTTGATTTTATCATGATTCTTCTTCAGCTTTACAAGGCCATGCTAAAAATTCTTAAATGTTTTCCAAAGCAATGGTAGCAAACTTGTACCATCAGGACTGTATCAAATATAAGTCATTCTTTATTTATTGGCCCTGTCCTACAATTTTCAAGTCAATCTGGGTGATTTGGTTGGTTTGTTTAAAAAGCTGCTGGGTCCAATGGTACATGTCTGTAGGCTCAGCTTCTTGGGTGACTGATGTGGGAGAATTTCTTGAGTCCATCAGGAGGTCAATCAAGACTAGCCTAAATAATATAGCAGAAAAAGATGAAAAAAGGGAATAGAGGAAGGAAGGAAGGGAGGAAATGGAGAAGAATAAAACAAAGCTTATATCACATTATGCCATCAAATATCAAATTCTTATCTTTGAAATTTTATGTTATCATAGTGCTAAAAAAAAAAAAACAGACCGTTAAATAAACTAACTCTTCTTTTCCTGCTGTTCCTCATCCCTTCTTTATTATCCCACTTGAATTACTAAGTGAAGAAATAGGAGTTTCTTTTTTTCCACTCTCATGGACATGGACCACCGTGCAGAGAAAGAAAAGTGGCATTACAAAGAGAAACATCATTGAGTCAGATTGCTGCCAAGTCTTGGGCAAGTTACCTAGCCTTAAATTAACTCAGACAGTTCCTGACAGGGAGAGTAATAAAGCCTATTAACAATAATGGTTGTTGTTAACAATAATAATGCTGTATTCATATGCCTGGCAGAGTTCCTTTTATGTTTCAGGCAGTTAATAAAAGCTATGTAATATTTTTATTGCCGAGACTTCATATCTAAGACCTTAGATACGTTTAAGGTCTCATTTTATTCTCTAACTTTTTTGGCAATCTTGTTTCTCCACTTCCTTCTTCATTGACTGGTTTGATTTTATCCGTCTACAAATAGCTTTGTGATTTCATAAAATTTCCATGTAAGGGTTTTCTTATTTTCATAATTAGTATTTCATTGAAGTGAGGTCTTGCAACCTAAATCCTGGTATTTTTACTTCTATCCATCTTTTCCTGACTTATAATACATGTTTGTTACCCTTAAAGTAATTGGCAGGGGAAAAAAAACAATTTATAGTGAGAGAAATATTGTGGTTGTGTTATGTCATTTTGGGAAGGAGAGGAAAGACTGTTATCTTGGTAGGATTCACTTTACTATGTAGATAATGGGCACTCTGTTAAATGGTAGATAAAATGAGCCTTTCAAAAAACAGCCACAAATTGTAAAATACCTATTAATATTGTGAATATTTTATTCATTTATTTGTTTATTTATTTTGAGACAGACTCTCAATCTGTTGCCCTTGGTAGAGTACCATGGCATCACAGCTCATAGCAACTTCAAACCCCCCCTCCCCATTCTCTTGCCTCAGGCTCCCAACTAGCTGGGACTACAGGCACTTGCCACAATGCCCAGCTGTGGTTTTTTTGTTGCAGTTGTCATTGTTGTTTAGCTGGCCCAGGCCAGGTTCAAACCCGCCAGCCTCCATGTATGTGGCCGTCACCTTAGCCACTGAGCTATGGGTGCCACCCTATACATTGTGTTTGGTGTAAACCATATATTTTTACATGTGTCTATATAAATTAATTCTAAATACTAAATCTAGTCAAACTTAAGTCTGTGTGAAAAACAGGTGGGGAGAGTGGTGAAGGGGAAATTGATAGGGGACTGAAGAATCTTCTAGAAGATCATACAACCAAATGTCCCTAATCCCAACATATGATTGCAAGAAAATGTCAAACCATAGTCTTTGGGGGTCCTATGAAGTTACTGCCTGTTTAGGTTTCAAGGAAATACAAGTGGCCAGGAATCATGTAAGCATTCACATATTCTATCTGTAAATGGCTGTTGTAGACACTATTCTGAGGGCCTGAGGATGTTATAGCTCTACTCTCTGAAATACAAAAGAGAATGTGATGATGAAAAGTTAGCTGAGGAGATTACTACATGAGTCACAATGAAGAATTGTATTGAAAATATTTAGATGTGTCTGACCAGGGAATGCTCTGGGACACATGGGGAGGGGGTGTTTTGGAGGACCAAAAAAATCAACTTGCATCAACATTTATCAAAATTCATCCCCTGTTTCTTCAACATTAGGGTGTCATGTAAAATAAGTGTCTTAAGAACCACCCTAAAGTACATGACTGGCAGTTCACAAATATTTAGTTAAGAATTGAGAGTTAATAACAAGCTTTCAAAAAGTTGATTAATCACATATTGTGATATATTTAAATCAAAGTCTATGTTTTAAAAAATATGCATGCATTTATAGTGGCTCACATTCAACTTAGAAGTAAGAAAATATTTGTAGGATGAAATAGGGATACCTTCTGTAGATGTATGAGGTCAGATTGCCTAGACGTAAATTTGGATGGAATATTAATTTACATATAATTAAAAATAAATACTGTAATGTAATAGAAATAATATCTGCAATAAGAAATTTAGTAGGAACTTGCTATGATTGTGTATCCTAAAATTTTTGCGTTGAAGCCCTGACCTCCATTTCCACCATATTGAAAACTGGCCCTTGAAGAGGCAGTTGAGGTTAAATGTAGATTTTGCATGCGGCCCTAATTATAGGTAAATGATGTCCTTATAAGTGAAGGAGACCACAGACAGCTTTCTTTCCCTCTGATGGGGGAGAACACAGTGAGAGAAAGCCCTCTACAATCCACGCAGACAGTCCTCTCCAGAAACAGACCGTACTGGCAGTTAGATTCTAGACTTCCCAGTCTCTGGAACTATGAAAAATAAACTTCTGTTGTTTGAACCATGCACGCCTATGGTATCTTGTTGTGGCTTCTTATGCTTAGTAATATAGCACAAATCATAATACAGAAAGACTAAAGTGAAAATATTTTCGTATTAGAAAATGTTACAGAATTTAAATATTAACACTATATTCCATATTGAATTTAACCTAAAGCTGGTACTTACCTAGTTGAGGTAACACCATTTTATTCCTCATTTTATTGATGCAGAAACTGGGATATAGAAAAGAAATGAATGTGCCCACACTCAGCTGTACATCGTCAGAGGTGGGAGAGCCAAGGTTGTATGTTAGACAATTTAGCTCAGAAATCTATACTTCTTGTCTTTTTTCTGTGTTTTTTATGTGAATGAGTATATTTACATTATTCATGTTATGAAGTTTCCCCTGGTAATGCTTCCTTTACTAGAAATATTTTTTGAATCATCTCTTGGGTTAATTAAAAAGCCCAAATCTTTAGAGAAGTTTATGAGCCACATAAGTCTATGAGACTCACTACTTATCCTAAATGATCAATGACTTGCAATAGTAAATTAAATGTGTGACTAATTTTTAAAATTTATATTTTTGATTAAGAACACAATGTAACTTAGGTTATGGATGCTGTGGTAATGTCATAAGTAGTGTTCTCTTAATACAACTGGTAGAGAAATTCTATTTCTTATAGTTGAGCATGGTATATGATAATCTAAATAGAAATTAGGAGTTGTGTATTGTCCTAAATTCTTCTCACTAATTGATCTTGTCATTTGAGACCTAGCTGGGTTTTGTTGTTGAAGTTTATCTATAATGTTGTACTTTATTATTAATGAACTGGGAATCAAAGAAGAAAGGCAATTCTTTAATAATACATGATATTCTTTGTTCAAGAATATTTTTATAAGAAAGTAGTTAATCTTCTCTTTTGGGATAGAGGGAAGTGAGGTACACTTGAGAATTGGGTTCACTTAGTTACATGATCTGAACATCATCATAATTCAGAATAATCTATAACCCAGGCATATGCCCAAATCCATCAGAGGAGTCACTATGGAAGACAACTATATCCTTATAGAAAGTCAGAATGCCTCTTTAAATCATGGGCTACAGAATGGATGCTGAACTTGCGGAAGAAAAACAATATTAATCTCCTTGTGCATCTCAGTCCATTAGAGCTTTTGGATGACTAGGTGCATTGACAAAGAGCAGTCATATTTTGAAAGAATTTTTTTTCTGAGTATCAAATCCCCACAGTGGACTTAAAATATTCAGAAAACCATACTATAAACAGACGTGTGTCATCCAAGCTTTGTTTTTCCATCTAGAGAGCACAGGTAGGATAGAGTTAGCATAATTCTAAAGAACCCTGGAATGTTGGGAACAGAAAATGAGCAAGTGACTGCAAATTAAGGTCAACAGTTGCAATAGCCTTTAGGGAGAGTCAATGGTCCTCCAGAGCTGTGAAGCCAGGCGTTGACTGCTTCTCTTTGGCTGTGGAAGTTCCTGACAGCATCTTATTCTGATATTAGGTACTTATTTCATCAGCACTGAAAACCTGCTGCCTAGTGTAGCCAATTTCCTCACCTACATCTTCAGAATAATGGGCTGCAGCTTCTACATAAGCACTGGCTGCCTCACCTTGTACTTTTCATTACGAAGATGGCTTCTTTCCTCAAACCTCAAGAAACAACCTCAGCTTCAAACTTTTCCTCTAGAGCTTTCTCATCTCTCTCAATACTTATAGACCTGGATAGAGTTAGGACCTTACTCAGGATTAGGCTTTGGCTTAAGTGAATGTTGTGGCTGATTTGATCTTCTATCCAGACCACTTAAAATTTTCTCCATACAGGCACTAAGCCTGTTTTGATTTCTTATTATTCATGTATTCACTGGAATAGCACTCCTAATGCCCTTCAAGAACTGTTTCTTTGCATTCACAACTTAGCTAACTGTTTGATGCAAGAAACTCAGATTAAACCTTTTTCAGCTTTCAACATGTCCTCCACATTAATCTCGATCCTTTTTAACTTTTAAGATGAGTGATGTAAGGCTCTTCCTTTCACTTGAACACTTAGAGGTCATTGTGGGGGTATTAATAGGCCTAATTTCAATATATTTTTTCTTAAGGAATACAGATGTAATAGAGAAGAAGAAAGACGGGAAGGCCTGGTAAGTGGAGCAGTCGGAACACAACATTTATTGAGTAAGTTCAAAGTTGTACATGACCACAGTTCATCTAAAACAATTACAATAGTAAGCTCAGCAGTTACTGATCATGGATCACTATAACAGATACAATAATGACAAAGTTCAAATATTATGGGAATTGCCAATCTTTGACCCAGAGTGAGCTCATGATGCTGAATAAATGGTACTAATAGACTTTCTGGATACAGAGTTGCTGCCAACCTTCCGTTTTTAAAAACAGCAATAGCTGTGAAACGTAGGAAAGTATAGACTATAATAAAATGAGCTACGCCTATATTTTCTTTTACAAGGTTACAGAATGTGTCTCAGTTCTTAGAATGCTTAATGTGCTCAACTTTAAATTCTTTTGACACAAACTCACTTTAACTTGTTTGTTTACATCACCAAGAATGTTCTAAGTAACTTGTAGGGGAGCTATTGCCAATGATTTCTTGCCAAATAGAACCTAGAATTATTGTATATTCACATATTAATATCAAAAAGAAGTGTTTACATAAAACACGAAAATAGATCAAAAACAATTTTATTTTCTCTACTTATAACCTATTTTACTGATTCACTACAATATGGTGTTGGCATCCAGAGAAAACTTTCTTTCGAATCAATGCTAGGCAGATCACACAAATTTCAGAAGCTCACTTGAGACCTATGCAAAGTAAATCACAATAGTAAGTAGACATTAATGTGAAACCAGCTGGCTACCCAAAGCGAACAATTGACATTATTACAATACAGACTTATGGGCTGAGAAAACGATTGGGAGTTGCCATTAAATGCTAGATCTATTTCATGAAGTCTTAATGTTATTGAATATTTGCAGTCTCTTTCAATATACCTGGCACATTTTTTTTGTCTAATGCTGGGAAAGTCAGGTATCTCTGTGACCTTACTTTAATTTGATTTAAGCATCAATACAAAAGCTTCATAGGCACATTGTGAAGTAAAGTGATTTATTTTTTCATTATTACTTCTGGGAATTATGGGGCATCCTGGACATAAATTCCAATGAAAGCCCCATTCACTTGCACAGTAACAAAAAGAAAAGTCAATTCCATAGACACAAACTGGAATAGTGAACTACGGATGAAATTGGATTGCATGCATCCATTAAATTACTACTTGCAATGCAGAATTTTTTTCTGTAGATTTTTATCTATGGTATTTTTGTATATTTGTTTAACTTTGGAAAGTTTTGTAAATCCACATTTTATAGTGGCTCCTAAAAAGCATTATTTTGATGGTGCAATTCTTAGTAATATATATTTATTCTAAAAATCATTTTAGTAAAATGATCAAATTTTTGACCAGGCATTTGGACTGACTCCCTTCTCATTACAGCTTTCATTTCTGCCATTCTCATGTTTCAAAATATCACGCACACCCACAAAATTAACCGGGCACCATTTTTATGAGCGAGCTACATTTCTTTAAATCCAAGGTCATGAACTTTATTCCTAAACCCACCTAACTCTTTCTCAAATGAAGGCCATGTCAAGGTCAGAGGGAAAAGAATATTTAAAACCATAGCAGATCAGATCAAATGAAGTGGAAAGACATTGAAGTGATTGACTTTCATAAAAGCTGCCTCCATTGCTTCATCTCCACGCCATTGAGAAGACTGCATTACTCTTACAACTTAAAGAAATCAAATGTTTACCTATAACTCTGCTCAAGAGCAAGCCAGAATAATAAATTACATATTTTTCATATACTATTTTTATAAATGAGGGAAAGGTAAGCTAATAGTGATTATTTCTCTAGAAAATTATCTGAAATTATTGGCATTATTCTGCCCCATTATTAATGTATTATCAGTAAACAGTAAATTGTCTTTTCCTCTTGTAACTGCAAATGGACTTGGATATTTATCTGACAAGTATTTGAGATCTCATTGTATCTTAACCTTTGGGCATTGAGCTTGGGTTACAGAGATGGAGTAGACATTTGTTCCTGGCCCATCAGAGGTTGCTATATAAATAAATAACCAATATCCATTCATTCACCAACAATACGTATTGAGTTCCTTGCCAATAAGGCATCATTCAATATTCTGGAAATAATGGCAAAGTACAAGGCAGAGAAAGGCCCTGCCTCCAGGTATTATGTTTAAATGTAAGGAAACTTAAGCAAAGAACAGAAATAAATTTTTCGGTCTCCTTTTAGTGTAGGTAATACATTGACTGATAACTGAATGACAGGAAAAAGTCAGCCAAGTTAACTATCAGGGGGAAGTATCTAACTATCAGGCTCCTCTACAGAAGCCTCATTGGTACAAAGGACCTAACACAAGAATAAAACCAGGACGTTTTATTGGGGAGGCATTCTGTGTGTCATGGACAGAGCAGGGGTGATGGTTAATTTCAGGTGTAAACTTGACCAGATGAAGAAGTGCTTAGAAAACTGGTGCAACATTACTTCCGGGAGTATCTGAGAGGATGTTTCATAAAGAGACTGGTGTGTGCGTCAGTGGACTGAGTGGGGAAGATCCACCTTCACTGTGGGGCAGGCACCATCCAATCTGCTGGGGTTCTGGGTGGAACAAAAAAGGTAGAGGAAAGGTGATTCCTTACCATTTTTCCCACTCCTCGGAGCTAGAACACTCTTTCTTCTGCCTTTGGACATTAGCATTTCAGGCTCTCTGGCCTTTGGACTCCAGGACATGCATATATAATATTTGTAGCAAATGGCCATTGTGGGGCTTCTCAGCCTCCATAATCCAGTGAGCCAATTCCCTTAATAAATCTCATCTCATCTATCCATCATCTGTCTATCACCTAATTATCTATGTACCTATCATCTCTCTGACATGTATCTAATATTGGTTTCGACTCTCTGGAGCACTCTAACTCACCAGGTGATGGTGAAATAAAGAGAAAGAGATTGGCAGGGGGTACATCAGAAAGATTGAGAAATTTTAACTCAACTCCAAATAGAGGCTTTTAAAACAGGAAGTACAATGATTGATGCTGATTCTGATGGCTAGTTGAGAAAGTATGGCAAGTGAAGAACTAGGAGAACACTTGCAGTTATCCAAGCAAGGTAGAAGAGTGTTTGGATAATGGGAAATGTTAGAAATACATGGGTTTTGTAGGTTTTGCTCATTGAGAAGATGATGGTATGTAAGGCAAAGGGAAAGTTTAAAATAATCATGTATTTTTAAATATTGGTGCTTAATAAGGCGGATCAATTAATGCTATGCTAGGAAAATAAATACTTTTCTCAGAGAGCATCGCAATTGGACTATTGAAAATTCAAGAGCATCAAAAAATGGTATATAAAATCATACCTACAGGAAGGAGCCAAGGATGTAGGTACATGCTCAGATAATCTGGGGGCTCCCAAAAGATTACAGACAAGAAGTAGAAGAAAATGAGACAGTGGAATCAAAACAAGATTAGGATTGTATTAAGTTGAAATATAGCCTATAGGAAATAGTAATATAAGTGACATATACTTAATGTTATTAAGGTAATACATTTAAAAATACTCTTAGATTTTCTGTAATTATTTTTAATTTTCGAAGTCTTTTTAGAATATATACTCTCTGTGATATTGTGAAATATATGTTTGGTTTTCCTTCCCATTTTCAGACATATAACTCCCAAAATTCTTAGAAAATTAATGTAGTGTATTTTTTCTATGCTAAAGAAGAGTTGACTGATGGCTGGGGGGTCCCTAGGTAGCTTTAGGAGTGGGGCTGTCATGAGAAAGACCAGGTAGGTTAGGAAGACTGGAAATGTCAGCCTAGTCCAACCTTGGCGAAGAGGGTACGGACTAAAGATTAAGTAGATCATCAATGGCCAATGGTTTATTCAGCCATGCCTGCATAGTAAAGCCTCTGTAACCTCCCCAAAAAGACAGGGTTCAGAGAGCTTCTGAACAGCCAACCACTGGGATGTTCCTGGAAGGTGTTGGGCTTCCTGGAGGAATTAGAACTTTCACGCACATTTCCAAAGAAATGCTTATGCATCTTTCTATCTGTCTGCTTTGTATTATCCTTTATAATGAACAATCAAATGTAGGTTTTTCCTTGAGTTTTGTGGTCCATTCTCTTCAATTAATCAAAACTGATGAGGGGGTGTGGGATCCTTGGTTTATAGCCAGGTGGTCACAAGCACAGATAAAACGACTTGCAACTGGCATCTGAAGGGGCAGCAATCTCAGGGACTGAGTCCTCAATCTGTGGGAGCTCATGCTGTCTCCATGTAGAAAGCGTCAGAATAGAGCAGAATTAGAGGCCACCTAGCTGGTGTCTGATGTGGGATTTATTGCTTGTTTATTTGAGGTGAGTAATACCCACAGAAGTCATTTGTGGGACTGTTGTTGAGAAAACAGAAAAGCCACTTCGAATCTGTGTGTGAGGTGTTCACCTGCTCTTGTGATCACATTGAATTACACCATGAACGAGAACACACATAAAAAAAATGGTGTCGTCTTTCCCAGTGGAGGCCAGCAAAAGAGAAACTGTCGTGGAGGCTGACAAGACTATATAAATTTGGGGATAACATTTGATTGAAAGGATCTGGCTCAGAGGAATGAGATGGGGATATGTTTCATAGCGTGATGGACAGCTGCAATGCAGCAGGATTTGGGTATTTTGCCACCACTTTGCAGTTTATTTTCTATTTGTTCCTCCCCCTGATTTGTGGCTGGTACTCAATATACTTGTTACATATGTGTGTTAAATATATTTGTCTGAAATAAAAATGAAGAGAATGAAAAATTGGTTGCATATGCAGAAATTATCTAAAAGACAGTTTTCAGTTAACCTTCCAGGTTAGCATGTTGACTGGGTATGAGTCACTGGAGAGCTGAACCAATCAATGTATTTGGGGGAGCTACCTTCACCTTTCTGACTCAGCTGTAATCATTTAGATTGGATTTAAGACATTTTGTGGTCTGCTACTGAGGCACATCATCCTGGACCCCAGAGACCTAGGGAAAGTGGGTAGAATGAGTAAGGACAGAATCAAGAAATTGTACTTAACAAGTAAAAGTGAAATGATCTGTTTTCTTATAGGGACTTTAGTCCTTGTAGCCTAGCAAGCAAAAATATTATTTCTAATCTAATTCTCATACATTTGCATGCTCAGAACTCATGATAACCAAGGATAATCTGGGTCTCTTGGTTTGGGGAGTAGTCTGAAAGTTGGCTTCTGGCAGATGTGTGTTGCTTTCAGAGGGTAATGTGCTCTCAATCAATGGAAGTTGGAAAGAAAACTTAGATATCATCCCCAGGTTAACAAGTTTGTCTTGCCGCATGTGTAATTGATGACAATTTGGGGATTAAGCTGAGTTTACGTGACTCAGTTTGACTGTTGGAGTACAAATGAGCACAGATTTTCCTGCCTGCAAAGCTCTCTGCTTCATGCCATGATACCAGATTTCTCGTAATTCCTCTGCAAACATGCTGCCTCACAGCCTTTACCTTGGTTCATGCTATCCTCACTTCCTGAAATTCCCTCCGCGAGTCATCTCCAAAGCTAACTACTGCTTATTTATTGGCAGTATAGCCAAGATGTCTCCTCTAGGCATCCTTACCTGACAACCATCACATCTGACAGCACAGGTATTCACAGTCTGTCTTTATGTATCTTCCTGAAACTTCCAGAACATACCTCTGTCATCAAGGTACATGTATATGTTTTGAACTTCCTCATTAAACTCTCAGTTTCTATATGATTATCATATTAGCTGTTCCGGAACATAATATGGAAAATAATCAATGATTTATTATTAAGGAGTGTGTGGCAGTGTGTATATGTGTGTAAACTAATCTGAGAGTGACCTTTTGCTCTTTTCCTTTGTTCTTCACACCTGAAATGTAAAATTTTCTGCCAGTTTAATTTTCAGGATAAAGAATGGCAGCAATAACCTGAAGAAGAAAGTAGATATTGCTAATTCCTTTTTTTTTCTCCCTGGATGTGTCATAGTAATTGACTAGAAAGCTATGCATTTTTATTATACTCAATATTCTTTGATGACTGAGACTTTTAACCAATTGCAATTAGAAAGATAAACAACATTTAGGTCAACCAAAATGAAAGAAAACATACCAGTTTGGCGATTTGTTGCAAGAGACTTTAATGAGACCATGATCCTTAATCATCTGCTAGTTCTGAGAGAGGAAGGGCAATCTGCACCATTTTGATGTTCTAACTGGGCAATTGACTGTACTTAATTCCCTGCCTGTGAGATGGAATAGTTTTGTCCTGTGCTTATGCAGCACTTTGTAGCATCTGGTGCTTGTCAGAGTGAATGTTTAGTTTCTGTTCCCTTTTCCTGTTCTTTAAAGGGATCATGGCTGTTATAATAATGGATTTTTCAGGGTTACTGTGTAGCTACTCAAAGGGAGGTGGAGAGTTAATATTACCTGGAAATGAGATTTGCACAAAGAGTTTTCTTAGCATATTTTCCATAGAGCATCAGTTGATAGAAAAGTTGACTCATTGCTGATAGAAGCAACAATTTATAAAGGAATTTTTGCAGAATTTTAACCTTACATTGTTTTGCTCCATTTGTCAGTATCTGTTTTGAGATAATAGAATTATAATTTTTGAGATTCAAGAAAATGTGCTATGTTCACATTTTATAAGGAAAATAGAAACATAATGTCCTATTTTAAGTATTGAGGAACAGCTAAAGAATGTCCTATTTTTGTGTTCATTAGCTGAAATTTTATGTTCGAGTATAATACCTTAAAAAGGCTTAACAACATGTTTACTAACAAACTTATGATTGCTGCCTGTCAGAGTGGCATAAATGGAAACATCAGGGCTTTTGGATTACCCTAGTGACCTTGACCTTCATAGCTAATTAGTCAAGTTATATAGCATTGACATTTAATCTTTTCTTTTCTTAACATCACTATCCCCAACAAAACTGATATGATTTTACTGAAAATCTATCCAACTCCTATATATAACCTGTCTTCATCCAGTGTTCCACAAAGTACAAGCATATTTATTTATTTACTTATTAAAACATTTTTATTGAGAGATAATTCACAAGCATAAAATGGCTGCGACTATAATACTTCCAGTAGAACCTCTGTCAGTTGACCACCCAAGGGACTGTAACAAACTAGTCAACGTATGGAGATGGTCAACATAAGGATAGGCCTACTGTACTGATACCCACATGTGGTGTATATCTGGTCTATGAAAATTAGGTCAATTAAAAAGGTGATCAATGTAAGGAGGTGTTCAACTATGGAATACTGTATTTCAATATTTTTTAGTATATCCACAGAGTTATGAAACCATTACCACAAACTAAATTCAGAATATTTTTGTCCATCCTCCCCCCTCAAAGCTACCCGTTATTATTTTCTTTGATTCAGACCCTCAGGGTTTGGATGAGGCCCACCCTTAGAGGGAAGGTATCTGCTTTTGTTGTTCCACCATTTACATGCTGCTAATTTCCAGAAACACCTTCACAGACCCACTCAGATATAATGTTTAAGCCGCTATTTGGGAATCTCATGGTTACATATAAAATTTGCCATCACACCATTCAAATAAAATAAGTTTATAACCATTATATCATGTAATACGTCAAAAATAACATAGGAAAAGAAAGTTTTTCCAAGGAAGACTACATTACACTAACTTTTAATCTACTTATTTAGTTACCTTTCCCCGAATTGTTTATGACCTTTTCTGTATTCAAGTTACTGTTCAGTAATCTTCTATTTAAACAGGAATGATTTCCTTTTGATAGCTTTGGTAAGGAAAGTCTACTAGCCATGAATTCCCCTTTTGTTTATGTTGGAATTTCTTAATTTCGTCTTTATTTTTAAAGGTTAGACTTACTAGATATAAAATTCTCCGTTGATTGCCCTTTTTCATTCCCTTGAGTATGTTGTATTCCCAGTGCTTGGTGGACATTGCTTGTTCCTGATGGGATGTCAACTGTTTGCTGATGCAGTATCCCACATATGTGATGAGTCCAGGATTTTTTTGTTTGTCTTGTTTCATTTTTTTTCCTGCTTTTGAGCTTCTTCTTTTAGTTTTGGCTTTTAGCAGCTTAACTATGACATGTCTAGATCTAGGTGTGGATCTCTTTGAGCATATCCTATTTGAGCTCATCGACCTCCTTCGTTGTGTAGATTCATGTTTTTTGTGAAAGTTAGGATATTTTCAGCCATTGCTTTTGACATAATATTTCTGGTTATTTCTCTCTCTCTTCTCAAACTGAGACTTACATTCTGCATTTCTTAGTATACGTCAGAGTGTTCCATATCTCTGAGGTTCTTTTTACGTTCTTTTTTCTTTCTGCACATAATTCTGGATTATCTCAATTGCCCTGTTTTCCTGTTCGTGGATTCTTTCTACTGCCAGCTCCAAACTACTTTTGGACCTTCATTGAATTTTTATTTTATTTTATTTTACCTTATTTTATGCTGAGAAAAACATTATTGAATAAAAGATTTAAAAATTATCTAATAAGTCCATTATTTCATCATATTCATTTTTTTTACTAAAGGTTTTTATGATATTTTCTATATTGCAGATTTTCCAGGTGATTGAATAATAGCTATGAAAATCTTAAAAAATGTTTATTTGAGATTGGTCTCTATCTTTCATTTCTTAAGAAAAACATGTGTCTACTTTTTTTAAACCTAACATAGCCTATGACTAGAACACCATTATTTTTTTCTATAGGAGGATTATAAAAGACTGAAATTATATAAAGAATGAATTTTTGGTAAAATTCAATTATAAATGATTGTATCAGAACAAAACCTGTGAGTCGAGGGGGAGTGGTACTTAATTGATTCTGCTTATTTACTAGCAACAAAGACATTCACATCTTATGACTAATACTCAGACAATTTGGGTATGCCACACTTTTAAGTGGTATATATACTGCATTTACATTTTTAAATTTAATATTATAAAGTTTCATTGGCATAAACTCCAGCAATTATAGTATATTCCCATTTTGTTATTCCTAATATTGTCTATAATACCTTCTCTATTTCCTTGATAAATCACGCCAGGGGATTGTTCATTTTATTAGTGTGTTCAAAGAAATGTATATCAGGTGGCCGTGTGGCTCAAGGAGTAGGGCAACAGCCCCATATACTGGAGTTGGTGGGTTCAAACCCAGCCCTGGCCAAAACCTGTAACCAAAAGAAAGAAAAGAAATGTATAACTTTGTTGGACTTTGATTGATATCTTTCTCTATTACATTTTTTTTCCTTAGAATTTTTAACTAATTAATTTATCCCTTATAATTTGTTTGGTTTCATTATGAGGATCTTTTCTAACATTTTTCATGCCCAAAGCTCTGTTTACTATTTTTGAGCCATTCTTACTTTCTAACATAAGGCTTTCATAAATCTCAGATTCCTTTGAATGCTTCTTGTTGTAGACAGGCTAGCAGTACACATAATATGTCCATATCCTTATTCCTGTTACCTTTGAATATGTTATCTTACCTTTCAAAATGAACTTCACAGGTATGATTAAATTACAGACCTTTAGCTTGGAGTGTCTTTATTTTCTGGAGTGACCCAAAGTAATCACAAGGGTATATAGGTGGATGACAGAAACAGAAAATCAGAGAGATTTAAAGATGCTATACCGTTGGCTTTGAAGTTAAAAGAGGGGACCATACTCCAAAGAATGCAAGTGACTTCTGGAAACAGGTTCAGTCAAGAAAAAAGATTCTTTCTTAGAATACCTAGAAAGGGCTCAGCGCCTGTGGCTCAAGTGGTTAAGATGCCAACCACATACACTTGAGCTGGCAGGTTCGAATACAGCCTGGGCCTGCCAAACAACAATGACAGCTGCAACCAAAAAATAGCCGGGCATTGTGGCAGGTGCCTGTAGTCCCAGCCATGTGGGAGACTGAGGCAAGAGAATCGCTTGAACCCAGGATTTGGAGGTTGCTGTGAGCTGTGATGCCACGACACTCTACCCAGGGTGATGGCTTGAGGCTCTGTCTCAAAAAAAAAAAAAGAATATCTAGAAAGAATGGAACTGTACTGATACCTTGATTTTATTTCAGAATTCTGACCTCTAGAAATTTATATAATACTTTATGTTTTTTAGTCACTAAATTTATGGTCATTTCTTACAGTAACAATAGGATAGTAAGGTATTGCATTTGCTATATCCAAAACTTGTATCATTTAACCAATTTTCACTTTTAAACATTTAGACTGTCGTTAAAGGATCTCCTTTCATCAGAATTCATTAGAGGTCCATTTTGTTTTGTAATTTTATATTAAAATGAATGACAATTTTAAAACTGAATTGGATGTGGTTAAATACCATGGTCTGTATGACACTCATCTTAGGACACATGCCATCTATATAATATTCCACCATTTACTATAAATTCAATGTGGGATTCACTGGTCATATGTAAAATATTGAACTGTGAAACAGCAAGGGTAGAATATTATATTAACTAGAAGTGATTACATTCTAAATTTTTGGTGTTTCTATTCATGTTTGTCAATTTTTAAAAAGTCATCTTTTTGATCAATTTTGCTGGAAAGATGTGCTAAACTTTCCACATATACTTATTTCCTTATGTAGTTTTTGTTTGTGTTTCACTTCTATTTATAGAATATGAATAGGTGCATACACATTGAGAAGTGTCATCATTGTAAAGCAACCCTCTTTATTTTTTCTGTATTATTTTCCCTATTAAAATTATTCATTATAGGTCACTTGCATTAGAAACCTCAGCAAGGCATTTAAAACATTGTTTCCCACATTTCAGTTTCGAATTTTTAATTTCATGTGGATTGGCCATCTGAGGTGTCTAGCCATTCATCCTGAAGAAAAGAAAGTTCTCATTTTTGACTTGCATAGTGATGATCTAAATTCATTACATTTCTCTAAGCTCAAGTACAATTAAAAGAAAAATAAATAATGCTCTTTTTTATTAACCAAAATCCTTAAATAATTTGAAAATATCATTGCGGGTAAAATGATGAATTCCTGTCTGTTTCTTCCTAAATACATCATTTTACTCACTATATTGCAAAAATGGCCATATTTGAATAATTTTGCTTCTATTTTCAATGGATACAGTAAGCAAATAAAAATAATTTAAATTCACAATGATTTTTTGACAGAATAAAAAAATACTTTGCTGTTTCTAGAGCATGCCACAGTGCAAGCTAAGATCTGTTTACAACCTTGTCTACAACCCATTTACAATACAGAATGCAATCCAGTATTCATCATTGAGAGACGCAGAGCCCTAATCAATAGTGGATAAGTTTTTTGTTTAGAAAATATGGAATTGGTGTGCAGTGGGGCTCAGTGTATCAATGGAACCCTCATTTTATTAGAGAATCAAAGCCTAAGTTTTGGTGAGAATTCCAGAAAGAGGGTTGAGAATTTGGTTTCTTAGACAAATCAAATGAGTTGAAGTGTATATTTGTTGTTATCAAAAGGTAAATGATCTAAAAAAAATTCAAAATACAAAAAAGAAATAGACTGTAGAAATCCCACTTAATGCAAGTAAGGATTAATGCAGTCAGGATTCTAGTCAGTGTTTAATATAAAATCAGCAGGAACCAATATGCATTTGGATCAAAGTAACAGAACTTCCAGTGTGGACTTGACAATTTTCTTAGGTGAATTCTCATAGAATTGTACCTCTTTTAAAAAACAATTATGCTAAGATTTCTGATAATGCGCAACATGTGAAATGTATGTCTTTAAAAAAAAAATAGTGTGGCCAGGAGATCAAAACAAAATATAATATAATATTTAACATAAATGGATATTCTGAGCCTAGCATTGCAAATATGGCTCACAAAAATTAGAAATAGAAATAATAGCAGATGAAAAAGGCATTAGAATTCCATGCCCAAAAGGTTTTTAAGCATGGCTTTGAATAATCAGTGAAGGTAAATATTTTCTATTACTGAACCCTGACTTAGACATTCGGAAATGTGAGACTTTCTCAATACTTACAGTGATATTCACATAGCAAAGAGCCTGATGTTCAGTCCTGCTGCCAATTAATGTCACACACTATTCAGAGTTCAGGCACAGTGGGACAAGAGCTTTCTATACCATGTCCCAGGTATTGACCAGAACATTCTAGAGCTCCCAAGTGCAAACCTAGGACTACCTCTGCAATTGCTGTCATCTCACATCTCTGACTGAAGCTGCTATTAGTCCCTGTAATGTTGACCCTAGAGAATCCCAGGTTTTTAGGGATTCATTTTGTCCCCAATAGACTGAAGATATAGCTAATCTCTGCTCTCAGTTACGGCAGAGACCATATAAAATTCTATGTCTCATAGTAAACAGATATGAATCATATTGCATCACTCCCCTAATGAAAAACAATGTGTAATTTTGACTTCTGCAAACTAAGTATCTTAACTTAAAGTAGAATCTCTGATGTCAAGAAAAGTGCATTAATTTTGGAATCAGAATAAGCTGAAATAAACCCAGCTCAGGTACTTTTTAGCAAATTGAATTTAGGGAATTTGGTTGATTTCTGATTCTCAGTTCTGCTTCCATATCTATGAAATGGGTGCGATTTATCTTATGAATTGTACGTACTCAGCTAATGTTAATCACTAATAATAATTGCTACAAATGACATTACTTATATGTCACTCTAAATTCTTCTTTTGGCAATTAATGGGGAACAGTGAAACAGATGTCCTGTGGTTGAAAAACTATAGCATTGGGCAGCAGAAGCCTACGCTTTAGAAAATGCACAGTAAAATGAGTTCTCAAGTAGCATAAGCTACTCATCTCTGCTACTCTCATAGCATAAATAAGTTGGTTTCTATGTTTAGACAGAAGCCAACAAGGGCAGCATCAGTTTAGCAGGGACCATGGCCATGTTGGTCAATGTTAGGTTAAGATATTGAAACTGGAAGTTCTGAAAATAACATCTGGATTGTGAACACATAACAGGATTCAGCAGTAAGTCAAACCATAGGTGCAAATGAAAAAAAAATGAGATATGGGCAGATGTTAAATGTAAAAGTGATTGTCAACAAAACCCTAATGAATAAAGCTAGGTGTTATAAAGCAATGTGACGTTTTTCAGAAAAGTAAGATCTTCCCTCCCCGCCCCTCCACTCCCCTTCCTCCTCTTCTTTTTGGATTCACTAGGGCTACTGTAATATAATATTACTGACAGGGTTGCTGTCAACAGCAAACATTTATTTTTCATAATATAGAGGCTAGAAAGCTTAACATGGTGGAGACAGCCGACTTCCTATCTGATGAGGTTGTACTTTCCGGGTCATAGATGACACCTTCCCACTGTGTTTACATGGCAGGAGGGGCAATCCAGCTCTCCAGGGCCTCTTGTGTAAGAGTGCTAACCTCCTAAAACCATCACATTGGGTATTTGATTTCAATATATAAGTTCTAGAGGAACACAAACATTATGATCATAGCACCTACCCTCAACTCACCCTTCCCTTCCATTCCCTTCTCTCCTTTCCCCTCTCTTCCCCTCCCCTCCTCTTCTCTCCCATTCCCTCCTATTCCCTTCTTTTGCTTCATTACAATATCAACAAAAAGTAGATTTACTTATCCTAGAAAAAGTACAATTGCTGAATATCACTACAACCACCTTGGGAGTACTCCCCGCGGGAAGCTACTCACCCACGCCAGCGCCCAGTCCACCCTTCAAAGCACTATTTCTAGGATGAGTTTGCAAACGTAAGTATCAGGCCTCAAATGATGACAGCTCTGATGGGCATCCCAGAAAAAGTTTTCCAAAATCGAATCACCAATTCAAGATAGTGACAACCAGATTCATCTTTTTATGCCTTGCCTCTGAAAAAGATATAAAAACCACACTCTTATCGTTAGCCAGCAAGTGAAATATTTTGCTCTTCGTTGGCTACCAAAAGATTTCAGTATCTGTAAATGACCCACCTCTGCAGAGAATAAGCGTTTATTTCCAACTCTATCATTCAACGTCTATTTCTCACCTGATCTCCTTCCAGAAAGAAAAGTTTTTCCTCATCCGTGAAGCTATTTGACTAATTGGCAATGTAATTTTTACTGGAAAGGAAGGATAATAGTGTACCTAATTATTTCTTCTCATTTACAGATTGTTTAATTAAGGAAGTAAAAAATAGTTACCACCATTTGTGGTATTTTTTTCTCTTTTGCTAGTTTATCTTGATTTGTGTTGCTCTTTTAACTTTTTTTTTACTTCAAATATTATACTATTTTCTTTAATGTGACTTAAGCCAATAAAGAAAAAAAGGTCTACTACATGTCTAGGTTTTCCCATGTCAAAGTTCCCAAAGCTTGAATTTTACAAAGTTTTTTAAGGAGTTATTTTATACATTCCACCTGTAACAAAGTCTGATATAACTATTATATTTGCATTGCTAATAGCTGTTAGAAGTTGGTTCCCTGTCACAGGACTTTGAAAAAAAAAAGAAGATCAAAATCCGTTTGGGGCAGGGCATTGTTCTAGACTGTCAGAATGGCAATAATCAGGATCCCTCCGCCAGCTTTGTCGACACAGAGTTCAGGACCTGGATGAAGCAAATAAAACAAATAAGACCATTCTGAGAAAAATATATCAGAGTTAAGTTCCCAAAGCAAACACAGAAGACTAGCAAAAAAAGTAAGGACAAACATAAGATGCTCCGCGGTTCATGCTCAGACTTTATAGAAAGGGGCAAGTAAAGAAGCGTTGCCCACACGGAGGAAACTGAGCGTGGATGCATCATGCTGTGATCCACTGGATATATTTTGCTCATTAGTTTGCTCCTCTGATTCTTAGAAGGATATACGTTTTTTTTTTGGGGGGGGGTTGGGTACAGGATTCTCAAAGAGTAGGTTAAGTGCCTATTTATAAACACCTTCTAGTACCTAAAATTTCCTAAGAACTATAAAACATTCTTTCTCCAATATTTCCAAATATAGAAGTGGGACAAGTTTTTGATAATTCTTAGACACGATTATATTTTTTCTTTAGGTCGTTGTAAAAACAATTTAGAAGCACACAGCCATATTTCCTCTGAGCCTAATGCAAGAAGAGAAGAAAAATATTCATTGTTGTCAGTGACTAATTATGATTTGAAAAACAACAATCTTGATTAATTTAAGATGCTTCCAGGACTTTAAGAGACTAATCAAATCAAAGAAAGGCAATGGGTAGTCACAGAATCTTATTATTACACATGATGAGACTCTCAGTTTCCCATTTCATCTAAGTAAACTTGTATTCAGAAGACCCCCTTTATCTTCACTGTTGCTTTCTGAGGTTTAATCCCTGCATTCAACTATTCTCTTAAGACATTAAATGGGAAATTTCGAGGTAAGCAACTCATAAGTTTAAAGTATTCTGATTAACATGATGGAATCTCACACCTTCCCGGGCTGTCTCCTCCGAGATGTATCCAAACTGTGTATACTTTGTACCTGTGACTCACTAAGTCACCATCTTGGTCATCAGATTCCCTGCCACAGTCTAGCAGTGCTTACGTTCAGGTAACCCTTAATTTACCCAATAGTGGACCTGAAGCATAAGAATAGCGATGTCGGTACTTTAGATATTCCAAAGAGAGGCCACTGAGTGCTTCCCTTTGTGAAAAGTTGGGCATTCTTGACTTAGTAAGGATAGGGAAAAAAAAAGAGAGAGAAATAGACTCTGACATTGTTAATAAGATCTATGGTAAGAAAAATCTGTCCATAAAAGTGTGAAGAAGACAAAAGTGCATAGTGTATAGTGTAGAGTTCAGGCCTTTCTGAGGGTGTAAGTATTCACCGAGGGTCTTGCCATAGACAGAGGAGGACTATTGTACTGGATTAGTCAGAACAGGAGATGGGAGTGGTGATCAAAATACCTAGGACTTCATTGCCCGCATCCTGCTCTGCTCCCTTCCATACACTGCCCCTTCACACTGAAAACACAACGACATATCTTAGATTTCCCTAAATTAATTATGTCTCTATAAATTAACTTATCTCTTTCTAACTTAAGTATCTTTGCAACCTTTGTGACCCTGAAACTCTTTTTCCCCTTTTCTGATGTTCCCATAGTCCCTCTTTCACAATCTTTTTACTGAGTTGCTCTGCTCATATATGACAGCTCAGCTCCTGGTAACTCACACCAAAAAGGGAAGTCTTTCCTGATACCTGTCATCTGTAGGGTTCCCTAGCTTCAGGAATAGCCTACATTTCTGCTGGAAGGCATTTACCCAGAGTGTGCAATTACATAGTTTTTGTGTGTTTCAACAATGTATGTCTGCCTTTTCCACTTAACTGTAGGTTTTCACAAGGTAGAAAGTATTGATTTCTCTCCATCATTGTTTTGCAAGAAGCCCAAAAGGAGTCTGGTGTATCCTAGATATATAATAAATGTGTATTAAACACATCGATAAAATCTGATCTTCCCCCTTCACCAAGAGCTTCAATGTTGACTCCTGCTCTATATCTTATGCTTTATGAAAGCAGTACATGTATTTTATACTTTATAAATGAACACACGTATTTTTATAGGTATGTTTTATGTTTATAAAATGCAACACCTGCATACAGCAAAATATGTGAAGAGTGGGACAGGCGAGGTGTCTGAATGAACTTCACACATGCCTGCTTTAGATTTGTTTTAACAAGAAATATATTCTTTTGTCATTAAAATGTGAAAGGTAAATAAATCTGTTAGAAGATCTTGATCTAAATAGTTTCTTAGCTTTACCCTAGCATTCTGGGAATCTATTCATTTTCATACATGTGATACATGTGACTTCTATGGAATTAACAAAAAAAAAAAATTTAGCCAAGATCTTTCTTTACTGTTAATCAAAGCAATTGCCTCTCTTCATCACTCAGCATTGCATTCACATGTTTCATTGGCAGCTTATATTTTATTTTGTCATGTATGTATTTTGGTCACATTTAATCCTTCCTGGAACAAGTCAAGTTGTGCATAAATACATATATCACACTTTGGAAACAACATGTAAAGACGTCCTGGCAATTGAAAATCTATACTGAATATTTTCAAATATATAGGTTAAAGCCCTGGTTTATTTACTATGTACTAAAAGAGAGTGGTGTCTCATAAATCATCACAACCTTGTCAGAAGATTGGAGCAGTTTGACTTTCAATGCAGCTACAAAAGCTTGCAGAGAAGGCCTGCTGTGTGCTTCTGAAGGATTGCAATGATCTAAAAACAATATTTACATATATTTCTGTACATATCAAAAGATTAAATAAGAATGCATGAAAGTCAATATCAATATTTGGCTTCACTATATTTAAAAATATTATTATCCTCCTTGTTTTCCCTGACAGTTCAGTTTGGAACTGAAGCAAAACTTACTTTTATTTGAAGTTGTCACATTTCAATCTGCCAGGCCGAGAATGATAAATGTTCCAGGTTTTCCATTTTTGCTTTCCATTTGCAAAGGTCCATAATTCAAATGGGAGATCTACTCTGGGATGCAATGCGAAATGTAAATTTGTAAGAATGTCATCACATTCAGATGCTTATCACTCACTTCACCTTCTTTACCTCCCCTATACCTCGTATTCCAGAACACAAGTGATATCGAAGAAGCAACAGATAAAGGGAGAAAGGGAAGAACTGGTTCCCGCCGGGCTCCGTCTCCATTGTCTGTAGATCTTTCAAACTACATTTCTTCCAAGTTATTTTTCTGCTTTAAACTGGCCAATATTGTGGTCACCTAAATCTTTTAATAAAATCTGTAGGGAATATATGAGATTTGAGGAATAAATTTCATGCACTGATTGAGTCCACAAAGGTCTGTGGATGTTATTGAGTTGCACTGGAGATCCTGCTTGCAGGGGAGAAGGACCAAAATGAGAGCAATCTGGTGAGATAATAAGGTCTAGCCGAGAACACACAAGACGTAAAAAACACGGAGCTATAATCTTGGCTATTGAGTATTCAAATACTCAATAATGCATCACATTAAATACACAACTTGCATTCACAGCACCCTATTTTTATAGTAAAAATTAGGGACGTTTAACCAGGTAGTATTTCTATCTGCATATACTTATAAAATGACATTATTCCATGATAAAAAAGAAAATAATGAAATTAGGCATCATTTGTGAAAAGGTAATAATCATACATTTAGAAAGGTAAAGTATCACTAAAAATTTCCACAAACTCTTCTTCCTTACTTTTACCCAACCATCGTATTTCTGAACATGGAGTATAGTACAAAGATGAACAGTATTTACAAACCTAAGGAATAAAATGTATAGGTTTCAAAGATATGTGTATACCTATTTACACTAAAGTAAGGCAAGCGTTAGCTAATATAAAGATTTAAAAAAATGATAAATGATTATCACCTTTTTTCTGGAAAACAATGAAAGTTCCTGAAAGGAATAAGTTTTAAGCAAGGTTTTGAAGAAAGAAAGGGGGCTCACTAGAAATGGGGTGCTGAAAGGAGTTTTGTAAAAACATGGATATCCCCATAAATGCAGTAATGTATGCAGTTATGATCTAATTACAAAATAAATAAAGTAAACTAGCATGGTTTTAGACCATAGAGTGAATGGTGTAATAAGTAAGTAGGAGCCCAAGTTTGAAGTGTCTCTTAGACATTACTAAATATTTTGTAGTTATCACTAATGATACTTGGATTCCATTCTCAATTCCACAACATAGAGAAGAAAGATCAAATTCTCCATTTAGAATGAAAACGATTGTTTAAACCAAAATGCCAAGTTAGAGCTAGCACAAAAAATCATAAATAAGAAAATAGTAAGTAAGATGATAATCCAATCCAGGGGTGCTGCACTGTCCCTGCTGTTTTCCCTAAACCATGTCCTTTGTTAAACTTTCTCAAATGTAGAAACTGAGTAAAATGTTTCCTGCTGGCAGCCACATCCAGACAAAGATTAAGAATAGAAAATGATGCTGAGGGCCAGACTTGACAAAACTGCCGTATTATTGAATATGGGAAATGAAATGGATGAGTTGACGGTGATTCTTAAATTTGTGACTATTTTTTTTCTTTTTGATACAGAGTCTCATTTTGTCATCTGTGGTAGAGTGCCGTAGTGTCATAGCTCATAGCAACCTTAAACTCCTGGGCTTAGGTGTTTCTCTTGCCTCAGCCTCTCAAGTAGCTAGGACTACAGACACTTACCACAATGCCCATCTATTTTTAGAGACGGGGGTCTTGCTCTGGCTTAGGCTGGTCTTGAACCTGTGAGCTCAGGCAATCCACTCACCTCAGCCTCCCAAATTCTGGGATTACAGGCACGAGCCACCATGTCCAGCCTATGTGACTTAATTATCAAGATGAATGTTTTTGCAATTGACCTAAGGTTAAGGAAAGATTAAGTGTGTATAATATGAGTTCACTTTTGGGCTAAGCCTGTGGTGCCATAAGAGTCTCTATATGCCAATATCTAGGACACGGAAATATATGTCTGAAACATACATGAAAGAGTTAAGATATATTAAATATCAGTCTTCACATCATAGGAAAGCAATGAAAATTTCCATCAATAATCTGGGAATACTATAATTGAAGATACCACTAAATGCTACAGATTAACGAGCTTAGGGATGGGGCATAAAGTTATATTTGAGTTTTGTGTTATATTGGGTAAATTAGTCATTAAAGGTTCCTATATAATGTTATATATCAAGTAGTATAACATTCACCATTATAATGTATAATATGATATTGTTTATATAGAGTTACCTTCCGCAATGCCTGAAATATACAGAAAATAATCAAAACTATTCTTCTCATATTGAAGAAAAATTAGGCCTTATATTTATCAAAATTTAACAGAAGCACATCCACTATATTAGCTTTGCAAAATAAATGTGAAAACTACAATGAAGATTAATAAGACATTAAAATTAAAAATGTAGTGTTTCATGATTAAGCTGATTATAATTATGAAGATGAGAAAGATTTAAAGTTCTACATTAATAACAGTAAATAGAAGGCTTTATTTTCTTTACTTAAATCCACATGTATCAGATCTTTTGAAATTCAATGAAGCATAAAATTAACTCACTTGAGAATTGTTGACATAACTGAATTGTAGAGTGGCATAAAAACTGCATCCTCCCACATCCCTAGTAACTGGTCCATTTTTACCAGATTGGCTTCATTTTTGCTTTTTGTTTTTGACTGTTTTTATTATATGCATTAATGCAGAAATCTTGCAGATCTGTTATACTTCCTAAATATTATAAATGTGTAATGACTTAAAATAATAATTTATTTCTGTCTCACCTGAACTCTAATGGATAGAGACTGTCGTCTAAGGCATGATGCAGGAACCCAGTCTCCTTTCTCCTTTCCATCTTGCAGCTCTGTGATCTATTTACAGATTTTGTGAATTTTTTGTACTTATCTTCATCAAGTCAGTAGCCAAAGGAAGGAGCAAATAGAGTCAGCATGAGAAGTTTATATTGAACAGAACAGGCTTGGAAATTTGCTTTGTTTTGCATAGAACTTAATTACATGAACAAACTTCTAACAAGTGTTTAGAATGTAGTTTAGCAGTTTGCCCAAGCAGAAGAACAAGTGGGATAGATGAATAGAGAAGCAATGTCTCCCACAGGTGGGATGGTGACTTCAGAGGCTCTTTCATCCATCCTGTGTCCAAATATTTTTTACTAATATAGTAGTTCAGTTTATAAACTACTTATACTCTGATGACACAAAATTTAAGAATTTTATTTGACTTCCACAAAAAAGAGTATAGAACAAACAACAATCAAACAGAAATACTAACACAGATTTCAGTAGATAAAAACTTTACTGAGGACTTCAGGAGTTTCCTGCATATTTTTAAGTAGAACCACTTAGGTATTTTTTTTACCTTTTTCTTTTTTCCTTCCCACTCTCAACATCACACCTCACCTCTTAAAACAGCTTATGGAAGCATTTTCTTAAACGAATACAGTTCTCTTCTTGAAAGGAATTCTGATTCCAGTTGCTTAGAATTTAGCATTCATTTCCACTGTATATGTGTGGCTGCATATATATATATATTTTTTTTTTTTTGCACATGTACAATTTTGCAGGCATTTTTGAACATTTATATTCTGAGCGCTGAGCTAAGAATGGGAGATATAAAGATACATAAGACATAATAGCTATTCTTAGAGTCTACCAGGGAAGGCAAACACTTAGGCCAGGAACTTCAATTTGTATTATGAATGCTACAGTAGCAGAGTGTTATGAGTGCTGTAAGAATGCAAAGAGAAAACTCATATATTAGTACGGACTCCCTAGGGTCCCAAGGAGAAAAATCTTTCCCAGCTTAAGCAGGGACACGAATAAAGTATTAAATACACTTTGTACATAAGTATGGACAAGCAGCGTAGAGAGCCTGGATTACATTGGGTTACTTGGCTGAGGTAAGACTCTAACAGCCATAGTTAAAAAAAGAAAATAGCTGATTTTGACACTTTGTACAGAGTAGGGCTGGAAGGATGCATCTTCGAGATGTGGGACCCCTCACTGTCCCCACTTCTTTCTCCCAGAGACCATAAAGCTACAGATGGAAAGGGGACTAGATTCTTGCATTGTATCATGCAAGACAGCCTCTGTCCATGTTGGAGTCTAGATGATCAAGAAATAAATTTGTATTCATTGAGTCGTCACACATTTATAATATTTAGGAAGTTTAAGAGATCCGCAATATTCTTCCAGGATCCAGAATGCCCCGTCATCCATGTTGATCCTGCAGCAGGAGCTTCCCAGGCTCACTGATTGTTCCTTGCCTTGGTGAGTGTGTGGCCATGCCCTGGAAAGCTACCCAGATCACGCAGATGTGCTGGTCCCACAGGCACATGAAATCTCAGACATATGCACTGCTTCACAGCTAATAATCACCTAGATCCTTCAAGCTATGGCCAGGGTGGCCAGGCTCTGTCCCTAAATTCCAAGAAGCTCACACTCTTGGGCAGTTTGACCAAAAATGACATTTTTAGCTATTCCTGCAAGATCCTATGGGGCAGCCCGAGGGATTCTTTCCTGAGCTTTGAGGCCACTGAGATACTCTTTTTTCTGCCTCGAAATAGTTGTGGAGGAAGAGATCCAGCTGGTGTGCGAGCTGAGTGTGCTCAGCTACGTGAATCGTGTGTGGTCCTGCAGCCCTTGCCCATTGCTGCCTCCTCACAGCTCTGGCTCTCCCTGGGCAGCCTGCCAGTCAAGGGCAGGAAGTGATGGAGACACAGACCATTTATTGCTGATGCCTGTCTTCATAGGTGCCAGAGCCAGCCGAGCCTTTCCAAGTTCATGCCCAAACACAATTCACTCAATATGCACAGAACTCATGGGCTGGCCCCTTGGCCTCACTGTGCCCAGGACCAGGTGCATAATGATCACACCAAGGTAAAACTAAGTGTACATGAAAAAGGCCAAGGGTGACCACAGGCAGCAGGCCTAAGAGCCAGTAGAGCAATGAAGCCTGAATTTACCTTACCCAGGCCAGCCCTGTGGGAAGGAGGAGAGGAGCACCTGGTGCCCCTGGTGAGAACTCAGTCCCACCTAGGGGTGTAATGCACCTGAAACTAGCAAATCCCATCTAGGCTTCCACTCAGACACCATGCTTCCCCACATTGTCCTTAGGACTGATCTGTCCCTCAGGGGTTTTAGGTGGGAGACAGGGAGACTGAATTCTGTGGGAGTCCTTCAACTTAGTCTCCAAGGGAAAAGAGGACAAGGAATATGGTCATGCTTCCCTCCTCCTGGCCTTTTACTTCTCCCTTATTCCCTCAAGTTTCTTATGGGGAAGACAACAGCCTGGCTGTGTATATTAGTAGAGTGGTCCAGAAAAAACCGAGTCAATAGGATGTGCACCTATTTATATGTGTATATATAGGGTGGGTGGGGAGAGAGAGAGGGAGGGCAAGAGATTTATCATAAGGCATTGGCTGATGTAATTATGGAGAATGGATGATCCAAATCTCTAGTGCAGGTGGGAAAGCTTTGGATCTAGGAGAGCCTACTGTAGAGCCAAGTCCAAATGCATTCTGATGGAGATTTCTTTCTTGCTCAGGGTGGCTGAACTTTATGTTCTAATCAGGGCTTCAGTAACTGAATTATGCCAATCTATGCTATTGAGGGCAATCTTTTACTCAAATTTCACCTATTTAAATAATAATATTTTCCAAAAATAATCTCCAAATTGATACATAAAATTCAGTATCACCTGGTGGTGATCAAGAAGCCCAGAATAGAGAAGGGGTGTCCTCTGTCACCCACTCTCATGAGTGTACCTGACCTGAGCTAATCATAGAGGGCAGATGGCCAGGGTCAGCAGTCATCCTGAATGGGGAAGTACTGTGAACCTGTGCACCAAGTGAGAGACCTTGGGATCATGTCATGTGTTTGGGTACATGTGCAGCGTGCAGTTGAGGTAACTGGGTACTTTGATTCCCCATGCCTCTACCACATGGGTTCCCAGTCAACTACAGGCCAGGCAGGACATGTCTTGACCCAAAACATAAGAACATATTTATGTTCTTAATATTAATATAAAATATTAATATTAAATTAAATATAATAATTTAATATTAAGCTTTTAAATTTTTTATTATTACTATTGTTTTGAGAGAGAGTCTCACTCTGTTGCCCAGGCTAGCATACAGGGACACCATCATAGCTCATAGTGAGACCTCAAACTCCTGGTTTTAAGATATCCTCCTGTCTCAGCCCCATAAGTTGCCGGAACTACAGGATCCTGCTACAACTCTTGCCTACTTTTTCTATCTTTAGTAGAGATGTAGTATTGCTCTTACTTAGGCTGGTCTCAAACTCCTGACGTCAATGGATCCTCCCACCTCAGCTTCCCAGACTGCTAAGATTACAACATGAGCCTCACACCTGGCCTAAAGGTTTTATTAGGTGGAATATTTTTACTTCTTTATTTTAAACATATTCAGCACTTTGGTTTCAATGATACTGGTTTCTCTCTGAAGACTTTACAACCTTAAGAGAGGAGGTGATATCTTTCCTTTTTAAAGTGTACTGATTGGTGCAGATGCTGTTAAATCAGGCTGCCTGCTCCTCTAGGAAAGGTGAGCCCCAGTCACTTCTGAAGGGTTGTTAGGCTCTGCAGTTGCAACTGTGGCTTGGAATCATTTTCTTCGTGTTACCTCTAGGATAAGGAGTGTGTGAGCTTAAAAATAACAACTTTTTGATGACAGATGGAGGTTTGGTAATTCCAGTCCTCATATCATCAAGTTCCAGGCACAGGAGACCCCAATAAATAACATATGCATCCAAAAACAAACAAATAAATAATGGATAAAGCTCAAATTTACCACTTGTAAAGACTCACCACCTATCATTAACTTCATACTCAGTATGTGCCATTTATCATAGTAGCCTGGCTGGATTTTCCTCAATGTCCAAACTGTACACTCTGTATCCCCTGTGTTCTAAAACATGGCCGACATATTCTTCCTTCCATCTCATTGCTATGAAGACTTGCCTGTGTTCCTAAGTGAGGACAGCTCCTCCACCTGTGAACTAGATTCCGGAGACCTCACTTTAGCATCCTCCATCTCTTTCCTGCATCACCAATATGACCTCTCTTCTGGACCATTTCCATTAACATAATATCCTCCTTGGGAAGCCAGTTCCCTTTTGACCAACCATTCACTTTTGGCCAATTTTATAGAAAACTCCTTGAAAGGTTGTCTGCAACTAATATCTGTAATGAGTCATCTCATTCTTTTTGGAACCCTGTAAAATTACACTTTCATACCCATGACTTCACCAAACCTATTTTTATTTAAGCCACATTATGAAACCATCAAGTCAATTGTGAGATCACTTTATTTGACCTCCAGGGACATTTATACAGCAGCTTTCACCCTCCTCCTGGGAGCATTTCTTCTCTAGGGTCCTGGGTCATCCACTTGCCTAGATCTTACCTCATTTGCCATTATTTCTTAATTTTCACTGTTGGTGTATCTGGTTCCCCTGACATTCATACATGTAGCCCTGATGGTCCATCACTGAGCTACTTCTCTTCTCCAGCTAAATGTGTGTGTATATGTGTGTGTCTATATATGTGTGTGTGTGTGTGTATACTGCATGTGTATATTTATGTATAAATAACTATATACACACATGCAAACACACACACAAGTACATATATATCCACTCTCTACCTCAACACTCAATAACAGATTCTTTTAATGTACTGTTTCTGGAAATTTTTATTTGGAAGTTTTCTTAGGCTGTTTATTTAGAACTTAGCATTTCCAAAATTGAACATCTCATTGTTCATCAATATTTTAGCAGAGATAATATCATTATGGGGAAATACCTGATTTTCAAGAAAATTCATTTATTTCTTTTGGAAATAGTTAATTTTTTCTTGCCATGGCACCGCAGCTCTATCTTGCTCTGTGAGAGTTGTCTGGATTTTTAAATTCCCTGTACACTGCTTCTGTGTAAACTTCTTGTTTGAAGACATTTTTCAACTTCTAGAATGGAGTAGATGATCTATAATCCTTTGATTTTCAGGGAGACAGAATATTCGCTCCAGTCAATAGTAACTGTGCTGTAGTAAGGGTGATCACACTCTTACATGCAACCTTTGTTTTTAGGTTGAGTGTGTGTTTCATCCCGGGGTGGTATTATGTCAATGAAAGACTCTGAATCAATTATCTTCAAACAAGATCATTTCTCTGATCAATGAAGTACATTTTCTCTTCTTAATTGGCTGATATGAGTTAAATGTTGGCACAGCTTTCAAATACTTATCACTCTGTTAATGAGGGCGTTTTTTTTTTTTTTCTTTTTTTGTAATCCCAAAGGAACTGGCATCACAAAATGCTGATATCATGTAGTGTATTATGAGTGGCAAGTGATTTTGGCTAGCAATAACTGTAATGCATAGTTATTGACATAAGAATGTATTACCTGTCACCTCATAAAGAGAAATATATTTGGGGGAAGAAATAGTACTCTGGTTAATTTCTAATTATTTTATTCATAATATTCTCTTACTCATTTCTTTTCTTGAATCTTCTGCAAGATTTTTATAGCTTCATTCCATATAAGACTTGATTATTCCATTAGGAAAACAATGAAAAGCTGGCAAGTTGACCTTGAATCTGGAGCAAGAGATAAAAGAAGAAAGATTCACTCTACAGTTACTTGCTTTCCTTTTGTTTGGTACTTATTTTAGTTATTTATAAGCTAATGATACTTTTCCTTAATTGTTGAATTATTCTGACATGCTGGGCTTGCATTATTTCACATGGTTAATCTCAATAGACTTTCAAGACTTAGCTGAACACTGAGTTTGTCATCTCGGTAGTAATGAGAGACATAAATTCTTGGATGAGTAGAACTGTCTGGCATTTATTGAATCAACATAATGAAATCAAGTCATAGGTAAGAGAAGTCTTGCTCTTTTACAGAATAGCACAAGGTTTTTTTCTTTTCTGACAGCTAATTATTTTGATATATGTCAGTAAATTGTAAATTATTTAATATCTAGAAATGTTAGGAATTATTGTTAAATGATCATCTCATTTAATTGCTAATATTCAAAGAAAATTTGAGTACTTTAAATCTTTACTTGATGGTTGATTTGCACATAGAGTTATTTCCTTTGAAGGTGTCTTAGATGTCTTGTATACTGGCTGTCTAATTGGTGTATACTTGTTACCTCTTTCTATATATATTTATATATATATATATATTTTTTATATATATATATATATATATATATATTTTTTTTTTTTTTTTTTTAGTAAACTATCTGTATAAAGATCACGGCTGCACATCCAGAGCACTGCATATCCAGTTTCCTTCTTTCACAGATTGAAACATATCACTTTTCAGGGAACTCAATCAATATTTGCACCCCCAACCTTGTCTCTTTAAAACTATCCCTTTGATAGGTAAATCTGGAGCCTAGCCTCATTTGTTATTTCACATGTGTAAAATGAAATAATACCACATTTGGGAAATGTAAGGCTCAAATGTGATTACATATGTAAGGAAGAACTTAGTAAATGATTTAATAGAACTGGCTGGAAAAAGGGAAACATTTTCCTTTCAGATGGTAACAAGTTACTCAAAACTGATTTAAAATTTTTGATTTGTGAAGATGTAGGATGTGCTATGAACTCAATCCATTGGCATCCAGGAAGTATTGCTTCTATCTGATTTTTTAATATTTCATATTTTTTATACTTGTACATTGTTATTACCTATTTATTATTTTTATTGGTTCTATACACTCTCATTTTAGACCCCCTAACAGAGTTAATCCTCTTTGCCTGAAATGTCTTTTTTCCCCTTAGTGTTGATTTAAATGTGTTCACTGTACCAACAGGACTATAGCATCTAACAATATCTGCCCTTAAGGAGTAGGGCCCCAGGCCCATATGCCGGAGGTGGTGAGTTCAAACCCAGCCCCGGCCAAAAACTGCAAAAAAAAAGAGTATCTGTCACAATGCAATAATATACAATAAAGACTTTCCTATGGCTACTTCTACTGCACTAATAGCTTCATTTAAAAATATTAAATATAAATAGCTATGTCATAGTGTGTGTATATGTGTTGTGTGTGTATAGTCAATTCTACACATTTCGTTTTATTAAAGGGAAGACTATCTGGCCCTATTATACATATAATTCTTACAATACTAAGTTAACTAGAATTAAAATATTTGAAAGTACAAATAGTTGAAGTAATGGGAATCATGAATAATGTGTGTGTTATACAAATCTTTCAATCAAGAATGGGCCTATAGCTTAGTCTACTTGAATATGCAATTATTTAAAACATGGCAGTAGATAGGTTGAAAAAGATATACCAGAGTAAACATTACCACATGACAGTTGGTATTGTTAGGAACAACATTTAAAAACAATAATACCAAATGTGTATTTGTAAGGAAAAATAAAATTAGTGTCTATTATAGTGACACATGGAGATATATATGGATAATGTTAGAAATACAGTGTTAAGTGATAAAAAATATTGCACAAACATTATTATAGCACAAAAAAGAACAATTTGTATACAATAAACTCCATATTTAAAAAACCCAAATGTAGAAATAAATAAATAAACATGCATATACTTTCTAAAACTAGAGAGGCACACATATGTGCTAAAACTGTGAAAATGAAGGCAAAATTTAAAAAACAATATATAAATACAGTATTACTGTTCAGGGAAGAGGAGAAGCATTGGTTCTTAGTAGATAGGTAGGTGCAGCTGCAAGGTGAACTCTCTCAGAGCAAACACTTGACAGCATCGTGTTGGAGACCCTGAGGAATTAGGAAAATCAGAGGCCCAGGTTTTATCCTTAATAAGCAAGTTGACCCCTGGATTGTTTATTCATTGCAATGTGATTTTAATTATACTGAATGCTGGCCGTCTCTAATAACTCTATTGTCAGCTGAAGTCATAGCAAGAGTTATTGGAGAAAACAGAAGTTACAACAACACATTTGATTTACAGTTTGAGAAGCAGAGAAACTAACGAAAGATGAATTAAGATTAGAGTAGGTGTTGAAAACTTGTTAATAGTAAATTCCATGTGTTGTTAACACTGAATTTCAGGTTTCCTAAGACCGTGGGTTAAGATATCAGATGCAGGAAAATCATTGAGGGGATAAGTCAGACTTTCCTGGATATAGGTTCTGACCAACATAATTAGGTAATTCTGAGTTGTTTGATGAAGTCAGATTGTCTTTTTCCTGTGTCCAGTAATTTTGCTCATCTGTATCATAACTTGCAAATTTTAATCTTTTCTCTACTGAGACACACATTTTTTTGTAAAACATTTTCCTTATTAGCAATTACTGAATTTGCAGGACACAGAATTCATAGGGAAAATGTAGTTGTAGATATTGCAGATGGAGATTTCTGCTAAAGGAAATTCAACCAGCCAGCCTCTTGCCTGTATTAGGTGTTGCGCTACGCGTGGGAGATGAGTAAAGAGGAAACAGCTCATTGTCTTAACAAGCTCATTTCCTAGAATAAGTTTACAGTGAGTGTGAAATAACCATCTTTACTTAGCATCCGTTTAACCTTCCTATTTATCTACATGTTTTCAAATGAGTGAATATATAAATGCAAAATGACTCTGATAATTAAATTGTTCTTTCACATGACGTGACCTGGCATTTGAACTTTTACAACAGAATAGCTATTGCACTTCTAACATTTTTTTCTTGAGAATATCTGCCAAAATATCTGTACATCTGCATTTGACTTGGATATGACCTGTGAATAGTTGCTCACATGTGTCAGATATGCTCTTAGTGTTTTCTGGAATCATAAATCAATTATTGCATTCAATTTTACACCCTCCACTAATCAAGTCAATTTCCAATATCAGAGAGAACCGATGTCATATAAATATAAGCTTATGAAGGAAAAGTAATTGCATTTAACTATATTTATAGAGTAGATTATTATGGGCTTGCAACAGTTTTTGTAACTACATTTTTGTGTGGACTTCATTAAAAATGTAATGGTCTGTTTTGCCCAGTAGGTCTCAGTAAATATTGGGAAAAACACAGGTATCTGTGTAATATATAATGGAGAGAATTATTTAATGTTTGGCAAAATTTTTGTGTTCTGAATAACTGAAAACTGTGCCAAAGTGTTACTCTGAGAAATAAATTTGTAGCAAGGTAGCTACAAATCATTAATGAGGGAAGGCTGATCCAAATACACATTTTGCACTAAATTTCAGAAGCATTTGGAGAACAGAAAACAGCTAGTCCTAGTTTTGTTCATTTCTCCCTCAGCAGCAATGTATTCCTGAAATGAACTTCAAATAGCAAGATGAAAATACATAAATTTTGCCCTTAAAGTTAAGGCTAATATAAATACATGGTTGATCCCCCCCAAAAAAATCCCATAAAATTCTCATAAGCAAATTAAAATGCTCATTTTTAGCTAATTCCTATATGAAGTTCAGCTACTTAAAGAGACTTGACTTACCAAATCTTTACTGAGATAATACTCTATGTCAGGAATTCCTCCAGGTATGCTCTTCTCACCATTATGCCTAATTCTGGAGATTTAAAGGCAAATAAAATATGGTGTCTACTTCAAGAAGATGAAGGAAAGATGGAAGGTTGGTATAGGCTGTTTATGGTGTTTGTAGTAGGGACTAGTTCCCACCTGGGCAGAGATGAGCAAATCCCTTGGAGAAAATCAGAAAAAGTAATATATAAGAAAAAAATTAAAAATACCAAAAATAAGTGTTTTTCCAGAGAATCACGTGAGCTATACCTATCAAAGTCATGTTGTCTTGAGGAGCTTGGAGTCCCCGTGTGGCTGGGATTGAGCTATCAAGTGGTAGGAAGCCAGCAGTGTGTGGAGGGCCTTGAATGCCATACTCTCTGAAGTTTGGACCATATTTACCAAGTATCTGGTTTGTAAATCATAAAAATATAAGAAATGTTAGTCATATGGCTTGGTAAGCATTATCCGGATATCAGGCCCTCTCTCTTCTAGGTCCTTTCAGAATGAATGGATTTGAACATACCCCCCATTGTTGAATGAGCATTTTTCTTAGACGTGGCCAATTTCAGCACTCTTTCTTTTGGTCTATCCAATAAGGCATATAAAGCATAAGTTAAGTATAAAAAGATAATCAAGTTTTGGGGACTTTTAAGGCATAAGCATTTTATATTGATGATATTACTAAATGAACAGAATACACGTATAGCCAAATGCACCACAGAGAGAGCAATTACAGAAAGGACCTGAGATGTGAGCAGTGAAAGGAAGCAAGGACACAGAAATCCCTGGTGTCTTGTCTCCACGTGTGAATGCAGACGTGCCTACAGGGAAAATGTCTTCTGAATTTTTAGTGCCCTTAAAAAACAAAGTTCAGTTTTTTCCATTTTTTAACTAAACTAGCTATAACTATTTTAACTCCATGAAAACAATAAAAAAAGGTATATTTATTTTCAAAAATGAGATGAGAGGACCTGAACTAGGAGAACAAATGAAAACTGAGAATTTGTATATAAAATTGGAAAATTATAATTAAATCCAAAAGGTAATGAAAACAGAAACATCACTTAGTATTACAGAGATTATGAAAAACAGGGACAACAGAAGAACGATGAGAAGGTTTCTGGGTACCTAACTGGGGATGATTTTGTTATCGGACTTTTGGGTTTTAGATACTTATTTAGATACTTTTAACATGGATTTTAGCAAACATTCAAAAAACAGGTATTTAACTCTAGAGAAAGTTTAGGTGAAAATATACAGCTTTAGGACTTTCTAACATAGTCGAGAAAGTACTTAGAGGCAAATCAAAAATACTCATATCTCAGAAATTAAGGGAAGAAGGTCTCCCATAGAAAGGGGTTGAAAAGGGGTTAGGAAAATCCATAGTAGATTTTAAGCAAGGTAAGCATCAATAAAAGAAGGCTGGGTCTTGCACCTTAAAGGGGATCAGAATTACTTCCAAGAATAGTAAAATGGTGAACACAGTCACCACATGGGAAAGGATTTGGGAAAGAAGAGAGGTGTAAAAAGAAAGCAGTAAACCTGGCATAGGGAGGAAGACATGGGGTGATACTTAAAGAAGGCACGCAGGAAAAAGGGCTAATACAAGTTTAAAACACTCAGAAGATTCTTAGGAATTTATGGAAGGAGAAAGAGGAGGAAACAAAGGACAAGAGAGATTTTTAAAAGGCACAGGAGCTTTTCTGTGGTTCTAGAAGAAGTAGATTATAACCATGGGAATGGGTGGGAGATACTGTCACATTATCCTAGACAAAGTGAAAATATAAATTTAGTTTTGAGATAGAAAAAAGGGAAAAATAAGACATGGCTCTTTTTGCTTCTGTGAAGGAGGAAGTGGGGTGACATGTTAAGAGGAAGGGTGCCAGCAGTGGAAGCCTAAGAATTAAGGTTCAAAACAGTGACTGTGAAAAACAGAAAATAACCAAATGAGTCAATCAGGGAGGGTTTTTTTTGTTTGTTTGGTTTTTGTTTTTAGTCCATAAATGTAATTAAGTTTCCTGAGACAGCTAAAAACCTACTCCTTATGGAGCTTGCTGTGTAAGGGACCCAATGCAGAATTTGCAAAATAAAATGTTTGGGGGTATCTGAAAGTTAGGGCACTAAGGACAGAAGACTGATAGTGAAAGGTGTGGCCCAGTCATTGGTGGGACAGGCACAAGATTCAAGCTGAAGAATTTGTGAAAGGAAATCTGAAGGAGGCAATAAACTAGGGGAACAGGACCCACAAAGGGCCAGGTCAGCTAGAAGTTGTCATCATAGGAAAGCAAATAAAGTGCAGTGGCAAAGTCCAGCTTTTAAAAGCTGCATATTCTCAGTTTAGGTTGAGGATATATCTGTTTATAGATAACACTATGTAATATTCGTAATGGTAAATATATTAGTAAATACTCAAGGAGAACAGAGCTGTGAATATTTGGCACAACTGGGGGCAGATGAATAGGGGTGAGGGGTCAGTGTTCTAGAAACTAGGCTAGTGAGTGAGTCAACAACTGGGTATTATGAGGCATTTTGGAAGTTTGGAAGTAAAATAAAAATCAAAGAAAATGAAATGAAATAAAAAACAGGAACATTTCACAGATTAGCTACATTCAAGAGAACATGTATTCAAAATAATTTTACAGTATATTTATAGGAATAAAAATATTTACAGACCAGTATAAGGTGACCAGATGTCCTGCTTTTGGTGGGACAGTCTCTATTTTTAACAATTTGTCCTGCATCCTGCAGCGTTTTAAAAAAGTCCAATTTTTGGAAAGAATGCATGACAAGCTAGGGAATGCAGGAGAACAGGAAGGGAATATATGGTTTTTGGCTGCCATGTGGCTATTTTGCCAGGATATGAATTTTATATTATTTTTGTTAATTTTATAATGTTAAACTTTAATAATAACAAATGGTTGTTGAAAACTGATTATTGAGAACTGCTTATCAAAGTTTGCATTGTTGTCAGCC